>JAJJWW010012331.1:0-210553 GCA_023531295.1 Papaver armeniacum
ATGGGAAGCTATAATACTTAATGAAAATGACACCGCTGCTTTATAAACATGGGGATTAACCACCATGGCTTGTGGAGCCATGGAATTACCTACCACCATTTTCATGATACCAACAAAATTACTGCAACAGGCAAAAGAATCATCCCTGTAATGATAGATCAAGGAAACTAATCATTTTCTAAAAACCAACCTTACTTCAACCACACAACGCCAAATCATAGATAAACAAACAAAAGGAGAGAAGGAGGCCTAGGAATATAAGTTTGAGTGCATGCATAATCTGTTGAGTCACTTATTGGGGCATCAATAAATGATTAACATTATACCATGAACACTTAAATAGTGGTCTTGATATTTAAGGATGAAATAATGAACATTTCAAGACATCTAATTAAAGAAACGGCAAAGGCATTATTTGCCACCAAACATACCTGGAGACGGAAAGATGCACCATAACCCATTAAAGGCAAGATTAGAGATTAACTAAAACTGTGATGATGAAGATGACAAGCTAAGAATTAGATAAATATCTCATGTTGTAATTTAACGAATTTGTGAAATTTTGTGATATCCTTTTATCACACTATAAATTAGGATGAAGAGATGAAGATCTAACACTTCTGAACTCATGATCATGTTTGAATGCACTAATAAACTAAAGGGGAATCAATATGACTCCACTGGAAAGTATCTGTCCTGAATTACTTCTGCAGAATATTTTAATCACCATGATAATGCAGATTGATTTGAATGACCTTTGGTTACATGACTTAGTGGCACTAACCCTTCACCTAATGCACAAGTTCTCATCCTATGGGTATCGCCATATAAAAGTGGATGCAGACTAGTATAAAAGAAGTGTTATGAAATTGATGTAGAACTTCACAACAGAGCCACAATAAGAAGAACTTGGAAACACAACACTGTAGTTAAAAGAGATTGATGGCATGCACAACAGAGAGAAGAAGAACGTCACAACCATGAGTCAATATAAGGATGATTTGTGTGATAAGAAAAAGTAATGAAATTTCTGAAAAATGTAAGAAAGTAAAGTAGTGGTATAAGAGACTAAAGAATGAATGTACTTGTTGATCACTAAATAAAATCAAAGAAGAAAGAAAATAAGTATTGATCTGTTGAAAATTATAAATACTAAAGATGAGATTATAAATTCAAAGAGTCGATATAAGAAAAAAATATATTTTATGAATGATAAAGATTGAGATGCACCACAAAGAGCCACAGTAAGAAGAAATAAAGTGAAATCAAACTGCCAACCTTCTCTATGGCTAAGACATTTGAAGTTCAGCAACTAAAATTGTAAGAGGCAATGCACTGTATGGGCGCTGAGTAGGGTAAATTCTGTCATGGTTTCTGCGCCAGCATGGTTAAACGCCTCTGAACTGGAAGGCCATGGATATTTGGGGTCAATGAAGTCTCATCCAGAGGAGGTATCTTTGGATTGAACCAAGTTTATGACTTAGCTGATTGACCAGGCCTTCTTAGGAGTGATCTCATCATGCTTGAGTACACATGAGCCAGGATGCCTGGGCACAGCGGTCTCTCGCCATTTTGGCAAGCCTGGACACACTGCACTGTCCAAGAAAACCCACCTTGCAAAGGGCTTGCAGAATCACAAGACTCATAGGCAAGGGATAAGAGGGCTACAGCTGTCAGTTGAAGCAGCAGATCGGACGGGAGGAGCCAACCTCAGAGGTAGGAGCACGCCCCAGGTGTGGCACTGTGAAGAGGCACAATCTGTGAGACGATATGTCTCAAGATTAAAATGCCATGAGGCCTTATTTGTATATAAATTAGGCTTGTCAGATTAAAGGTGAACCCAAGATAAAAATAATACAGAAAGAGGTGATAAGATAAGATCAATGTGGTCATATTGTGTGGCAAGATCACCACATTTCTGCCGTAAGACTAAGAATGCTGTCATATGGTTTGGTGGTTCAAATAGAATATTTAGGCCTTTAGAGGTGGTCATATTATTTATGAAAACATCTCTGACAGGAAGACACAGATAAAGATGATGATCAATGAGCTGCTTATAATAGGCAAGATTGCTCACATTTATTAACAGATAAGAGGTGGCAATAAGACCTTTTAACAGAAGAAAATAAGACTAAGAGAAAAAAATAGCACAATTGGGAAGAAACCAAGAAGATTTAATTACAAATTTATAAATATCAAATACAGACTCAGGCATGAATATACGTTGTTATTCGCGTTAATTTGCTTAATCTTTCACAATACAAATAACAGAGGCAAGGAACTTAATAAAATAAGAACATGTTATTGTGTCCATGCATTGATTTACAATGTAATGTGTTTTTTAAAGATTGGATAATGAATAATAACGATACTGCAAAAAAGAATTGCTTTTTAATATGTGCGTAAAAGGAACAAAAAGGCAGAACTACTGAAGATCTCAAGAAATTCGTAGGAAAATACAAAAGATTTGAGACAGTGAATGAATGTGGCTATATATTATAAAAAACAGGGGCAATGAAACAAACTATTTCTGCTTTTAATTCTTCACCACCTCACTTAACCTTCTTCTGTCTCCATCGTATTTCTTCAACACAATCACCACAAATGATCTGCAGGAGTTTGTGCCTGTGACTTTCTTGAGAGGTAATGACATGTGAACAGGATGTTACTATCGTCACACTCACTTTAATATCCTGAGATTATGAAAAGAACACGCCATTCTTGAAGTTCAAACAAAGATCTTTGTTCAATTTTAGGTCCTGAATACTGACGGCCATGAGAATGTTGATCTCACAGATGCTCCTTTTCACTTGTTCACTTAATTCTTTTACAATCTCTTCAACTTCTTATAATATAATAATGAGCCAATGAACTTGATAGTTAATTATTGAAGACTAACTATTTATCAAAGAAGAAAATGAATAACTTCCTGTCGTAACTTATATCCTCAATTATACTGCAAAGCCAAACAAGACTAATACGTGTGCACCTAAGCATTTATGTCATCAGAACCTTCACCCTGCTAATTTATCATTGATTATAGAGGCATGAGCGAATTTGAATATCTCTTTCATATACATTTTCACAAGAACTACCCTCAATGAAACTCAACTCAAACAGAAGAGTTTGAATGCTAATCTTGAGCACTGACTAGAGATGCGATCTTTATCATACCTATGAGACTGCCTGATTAGCTCTGTGCACAGATTTTTTCTTTATCAAGATAAATGTTTAAATTTGCTGTCTGCTCAAACCTGACTTCACACACTCTTTCAGAGTGGCTTGACCAGTTCAGCGCGGGAAGAGATTTAATTCTGGTCATTTGAAAATCATTCAAAGAATATTGGAGGTGGTTCAGAGGCATATTATCCACAGAATTAGAATGTATGGAAGGAGAATGGCTTTTACTGTAAAGATCACAGACGCCTCTAAGGGAAATAGAGTAATACAGATGAGGAGGATAATGGAGAAAACAACACAGTAAAATTCATACTACAAAGTTGCCACGGTATCCAAGACTGATGGCTTTGCCCTTTGGCGGAAGAATCACTTCTAATTGTTTGTTTTTTTCAATAAGAAAGAACAATAAATTTCTTCAATTTTCATTTCTTAAGTCAAGATTCTTCTTTTCAAGATCCACGCTTTTTTTCCAAATCAGGCGAAGGAAGAAGCCTTCCCATCATGGCTATGAAAACAGCATGGAAATTGGTCAGATATAGTATAATCCTTAAACTGAATTATTAAGAAAAAGAGAAATGAAGTGGGCACCAAGATATCAAAGCAAGAGAATTCAGAAAGCTATGAGGCCACTCATCTGGAGACCCCATGAAGAGAATCACCACTATCTAGGTATGTGGAAGATCTGCGTATGTTTTGCTATTTCATATTTACTGAGGACATCATCCCCGATCCCTGCATGGAGTCAGAAGACATTAAAGGGATTGTGCTATCAAGATTCAAAGTGGAAAATCTTCTCTTGAGAAAGAACCATCACTGCCATTATCATCATCATCATAATTTTCAGAATGAAGATTTGAAGGAGTAGTGAGAAGAACTTTCGCTTTTTTGAAGGTGGGACAAGAGATTTCCTTATAAGCGGTTATAACCTTTACCTTTTCCTTTGGTCCTCTTGTAACCTTGATCCTTCTTCAACAACTACAACACCAACCTTCGCACACAAAATGAAGATAAGAAACAGAGGCAACAATATTGCTAAAGTATAAAAACAGCTTTATCTATCCGATTGAACAGAGACAGATAGTGCTAGCCTTCCTGAAATTTTATTATGCACGATCTCAAATTTTTAATTCAAAATTTTCACAAGAATTATATGGGAACAAGCAAAGTAACAACAAATGAAAGATTATGAAGCAGTGTAGATTTGGGAAGACATGCCTTCTTTTCGCCGGGCCAATTAAATACCAAGGTTGATAATGCCAGATTCACAGGAAGCACATTTGAACCTGGAAGAAGGTCCTTCAAATCCAAGGGAAAGACGTACCATCTGTCAGTTTTCAGAGTGACGAGGAATATTATTCTGCCAAAATGCTAATCAAGGTCTCAGAGGTATTCTATTACTGCAACATTTTCTTTCCTCTTCAAGCGAGCACCCCAAATGAGTTTTATCATTTTTCATGTTTATTACTTCATAATTTCAGAAACTCTCCACGTGTATTTTTCTTACAGTATTTAAATCCTCATATATTTGGACCTAACTCTTTCGATAGAGAGATCCTTTTACCAAATACTCTACATGGATCATATTGTTTGACAAACCTGCACTTAATTGAGATGGCTCATGAGAGCTCAGATGAGCAAGAATTTCCGCAACAAGGAAGACTTGGATCATAACCAGATGAAGGTTGAAGCAGACAACCACACTAAGTGAAACGATTTCTTTATCATCACACGTATTTATCGTGAAATTAATCAGTAAAGAATGGATTTAGATTCTTGATTGGGAATAGTGGTTAATGTAAAACCCTCTCTTCGAGATCTTTCCAATTCTTTCGCAGAGTCTCATATATCTATGTAATTAACTGAGGCATTTTAAGTATGGGAATGAAGAATAAAGATCAAAAGAATAGAAATGAAAATGGCAGAGCATGAGCGAATTCACGAGAAACGCGAAGAAAAAGCTATGGTGAAAAATGAGAATGAGGCAAAAAATAAGAATATATAATGAGAAGAATATATGTAGAGAAGAATTCTTGAGAAGATACACATTTAATTTTTAAGAGTAGATGGAATGCTGAGAAAAATGAAACGCTGAAAACTAAGGTTAAAGGAAAATCGACTATAGCTTATACAACTAGTATCACATAGGAGGTGTGGGGATTAGGTTTCCCTCTAGCTAGAGTTCTCCTTTATATAGATTTCAAATCAGGGTTTGCGATCTAAGTTACCTTGGTAACAAAGCATTCAATATTCACCGTTAGATGAAAACCTGATTAGATTCAAGCTAATATCTTTCAACTGTTAGATCGAACTTAGCTTGTTATACACAAATGAAATGCACCTTCATTTAGGTTTGAGTAACTGTACCTAAACGTGCACACTTAGTCGGTTCAACAATAGTTAACCAATGGTTAGCCATATGATCACTTTCATATTAACCTTATTCATCTTCACCATAACTAGTTCAAATGACTCAAATGAAACTAGTTAGAGAGTTGTTAAATTGCTTAGATCTCATAGAAGTATACAAACACAATTGAAACAAAATCGATTTTGATTCACTCGAATCAATTCATGAACATTATAGCCACGGTTTGCAAAGATTGCATTCCTTGTTATATAAATGTTTTAGTTCATGGACAAACCGATTTTAGAAAGTAACCTGCTTAGGTACGCAAACGGGTACGCATACTTAAGTGACCGGATTGAGTTTGTTTTTACTTCCAAACTCCAGCAAAAATTCACGGACGTGAAACTTCCGCCAGTATGCGTACGCGTACTTACCCGGATTTCCAATAACCGCCGGTACGCATACTTTAGGTTCCCGGTTTTGGACTTTTACACAAATGTGAGAACACACTATGTTTATATCCAAACATGTTACTTGTTTTAAACTCTCATTTCAATCATTAAAACTTTCTTAGAGGATGTTAAAATATTTGTTATTCACAAACTATTTTCATCAAAGCGATTTTCAAGTTATTGAAATAATCAACATGACTTTCGTCACGAGTAAAGATGAACTTGGCCAAAGAGAAAGCTTACCAACACATATTTTGAGAAATAGATGAGCGAGATAAACTTGGCTCGAAATGTGTATAATCGAAGTCTATATAGCAATACGACTTTTGTCTCAAATAGGAGATAGAGTAGATAGACTTTTGAGTGATAGATAAGTTCAAATCTCTACATAACTTTTGTTGATGAAGTTCCACAAGTTCCCTTGAGTATTTCTTCATCTTCATTCGATGAACGCCATGGAGTCTAAAGCTCAACTTCACTTACTATCCTAATCCAAGACTTAGATATAAGTAGACTAGAAATTATGCACTTATAGTTTCTGGGCACATAAATTGATAAAAGCTGAGATAAATAACGATTGCGAGTTCACCAGCAATGAAAGGCGTGAGTCACATGGTGTGGCGAAGATGCAGGGTAATGGCATGTATGATAACATTAAATCAGGCTTTAATTTTGCTTTGCGGCGAGAGTCTCGTTAGGTTCGCTATCTACTGATATCCTTTGCAATAAATACTACCATCTATTGTAACCATTTGAGGATCATAGCCATTAGCAAACATAAACCATGTTTGAAAATCACGCGCTTGAAGAATGGCACGCATGGCAATTTTCCACCATGAGTAATTTGAGCCATAGAAGATCGGTGGTACGTTTATAGAGATAACACCTCTGTCCATATAGTCGAGATCGCTACAAACACATACTATGAGGTCTTAAATGTGTTTACCTTTCTGATAACACAATTGAAAAAAGCGAGTACAATAAACCGCACCTAATATTTTGTAGGCAATACAGATGGACAACTCAATATAATTCCAAGAGAATCAACTGACAGTCAAGACTAATCAATGGAAATATATCAAAGACTTGTATCTCTGTTTCCACAATGTAATAAGCAAATCAAGCTTGAGATAGAATACGTGACTCGATTATTATATGAAACAACTTGAAGGGTGCCAAATACCCGATGTTCAGGAGTGTCAATCAGTATACCAACAACCAGAAGGTTGGATTATCTAATTGATTGAACTATGCACGACCTTTGATATTTCTATTATATATCAAAATAAAATATAATACGGAAAAGAAATAACACGGACACCGAGAGATTTTGTTAACGAAGAAACCGTAAATGCAGAAAAACCCAGGGACCTAGTCCAGATTTGAACACCACACTGTATTAAGCCGCTACATACACTAGCCTACTCCAAGTTAACTTCGGACTGGAATGTAGTTGAGCCCTAACCAATCTCACACTGATCAAGGTACAGTTGCGCTCCTTACATCTCTAAATCCCAACAGGACTCTACGCACTTGATTCCCTTAGCTGATCTCACCCACAACTGAGAGTTGCTACAACCCAAATTCGAAGACTTGATAAACAAATCTATCTCACACAGAAAAGTCTATTGTATAGATACAACTGCCTCCCACAGAACCAATTGATATACCCGACTTATATTCTCAAGAATGTACCAGAAATATCAATCACCTCACAATAATCTTAATTAGTATGGTAGAGAAACAAGATATTATGGAATCATAACGATGAGACGAAGACGTTTGTGACTACTTTTTATCTTGCATATCGAGAGAATAAATCTCGAGCCAATATTAAAGAACATAGTACTCAATAACTTGTGAGAAAACAACAAGATCGGATTACGCAACTATAGAGAAAATATTTGGAGTCGACTTACAATCCCAATGAAGTCTTCATACTTTCGTTAACCTATAGGATTTCGTAAAAACCTAAGGTTAAAGGAGAATCGACTCTAGTCGCAACTAGTATCACACAGAGGTGTGGGGATTAGGTTTCCCGGTTTCTAGAGTTCTCCTTTATATAGTCTTCAAATCGGGTTTTGCAATCAATGTTACCTTGGTAACAAAGCATTCAATATCTCATCGTTAGATGAAACGTGATTAGACTCAAGCTAATATCTTTCAACCGTTAGATCGAACTTAGCTTGTTACACACAAATGAAATGTACCTTCATTTAGATATGAGTACTTAGTACCTAAACGTGTACACCTTGTTGGCTCAGCAATAGTTAGAAGTTAGCCATATGAACACTTTCTATCAACTATTCATATTAACCATAATTAGTTCAAATGACTAAATGAAACTAGTTTTAGAGTTGTTCAATTGTTTATATTCTCAGAAGTATACAAGACACAATTGAAGCAAAATCGATTTTGATTCACTCGAATCAAGTCATGAACATTATAGCCACGGTTTTTGCAAAAGATTGCATTCCTTAATATATAAATGTATTAGTTCATGAACAAAACGATTTTAGAACATTATCCGTATGTGCATACTGGGTGCAGCGTACCCTAAAGAAATGGAAGTAAGTTTGGGTTTCGCCAGATGCGAACTTGTACGCATACCTTCCAAACTGGAGAAATTCATGGACATGAACCTTTACACCCGGTGCGCGTACAGGTTTGCATACGGGTTCCTGGGACTTTCACAAAACCAATAAGTATGATACGGAATTTATGTATACCATGGTTCGTTCCGTACATGGATTACATATATGAAAGTACGCATACTATGCTTAAATCCAATTGTTCTAAACTCTCATTTCAACCATTGAAACATTCTTGGAAAGACGGGATTAGTTTGTCTCGCACATACTACATGGCTTCAAAGCAATTTTCAAGTGATCGAATGATCAATACGAAACATTCCGAGACTACATCAAAAAGTGTCTAACACAAATCATGTAAGATGCTACCGGGCGATTTTCACATGATCATCTTTTGACTTTGCGTCAAGAATATAAGATGAAACTTGGTTAAAGTGAAATCTTACCAACACATATTTCGAGAAATATGTGTTTGAGGTTAAACTATTCAAATATCATATGATGTATAATTGAAGTCTATATGGTATACGACTTTTGTCTCAAATAGAGATAGAATAGATAGACTTTTGAGTGATAGATGAGTTCAAGTATCCACATACCTTTGTTAATGAAGTTCACAAGCCTCCCTAGTTGTTTTCGCTTTCAATCGATGAACGCCGTGAAGTCTAAAGCCTCAACTACACATTATCCTAATCCAAGACTTATCTATAAGTAGACTAGAAATCAAGACTTATAGTTTTTTAACTAAACTTGCAAACAAGCGTGAGATAACAACGCTTGCGAGTTCACCCGGCGGTGCTACAACAGTATGTGTATTTTCCTTATTAGTACAAAATAGTTTGTTTTTTATGTGAAATTTATGGCCATTTGTGAACCAAGTTGAAATTTAATGTAGAATCTATTATTGGAGCTCTAAACTTTTGGATTTTAGGGCTCACAAGATGACGAAGTAGAGAGTCATGAAATAGTAATCAACAAAATCGCTTAACCTATTAATTTTGTTAATGGTAATATTCTCCATTAGTTAGTGCTAATAATTAGATTAACTAAATTAAATATGATTAGTGATTAAGTTAGATTAATTTATAGTTAGGGTTTGAAAATCAAAATCAATTTATTTTTTTTAATTTAACATACGGTTAGGAGTCTCCAATTTTCCCAACCGTAACTACCATATACGGGTGGGAATCTCAACCCAAAAAAAAACCAGGTTAAAATAAGGTTGGTAGTTTATATTTTCCCAACCGTAACTATCATATACGGCTGGAACTCTCAACCGTAGAAAAACCCAGGTTCAAATACGGTTGGGAGTTCATATTTTCCCAACCATATATAGTTCTGAAACTATTTCAAAATCCATAATTTGATCAAATCCAACCTATTTATGCGATCAAAAGCAACAAAAAAGGGTGGGTTTTCGATTCTTACATGATTTAAGAACAATATTTGCGAAGAATCGATAATTAATCGTCATTGAAGAACAATGACAACAAAAAAAAAAAAAAAAAAAAAAAAAAAAAAAAGAAGAGAAAGAAGAAGAGACGATGGAGAAAAACAAGAGAAAGAAGAGGCGATATTGATTAGGTTTAGGTTTAGTTTTTGGCCTTAGGTTAATCATTTAAGGGTAATAAGGTAAAGAATAAATATAATTAAAGAATATTTTTATTATGGTGAAATATCCCCTTATCCGCACATTTGGGCACTTGAATACATAGGAGCCCTCGTAACCAAAATCTTTGATTTTATAATAGGCTTCTTAATCTATGGTAAACCTCCCTTACACATATGGAGCCCACATAATAAAAGCTGTAATCTATGGTAAATCTCCTTAGGCTAAGTCCTATGGTGTGCTAATCTAATGACTAGATTAGAGTCCACGTCAGCCTAGACATCTCACAAGTCTATGGCGTGCTAATCTAGCTGCTAGATTAGCAGTCCACGTCAGCGCCCAACACTGTTTGGTTCAGTGCAACCAATCTCAGCTGTCAGATCAAAAAGTAAATCTAGATGCGCGGAACCATTCAGCAAAAATGTAATTTTTGTGGCGCTGAACCATTCAACGCAACTATCTTGCCGCTACTTCAATTGCGAGCAAATGCTAGGAGAGAGCTAGTGTTACAAAATAGACGACACTTTTTTTTTTGAGCTGCAACACTTTTTGGCTAATCTAGCCCATAGGACTTAGCTGACTCGTTGATAAGGCTAACTCCTATGGGCTAGATTGAGCTGCTAGATTGGCCAAAAAGCGTTGCAAACCAAGAAAAAAATGTGGGGAAAAAGTTAATACTACTTCTGTCTACTTCTCTCTCCTAGCAAGTGCTCGCAGTTCAACTAGCAGCAAGATTGAAACGCTGAATGATTCATCGCTCAAAAAGTGGTCACAACGCTGAATGGTTCAGCACTCACAAAAATCACACGGATCACAAAAATCATAAAATTTGATCCGATGGCTGAAATTTAAAGCGCTGAATGGTTCAGCCCTCAAAAAGTGGTCCCAACACTGAATGGTTCAGCGCTCACAAAAATCACACGGATCACAAAAATCATAAAATTTGATCCGACGGCTGAAATTTAAAACGCTGAACCAAAAAGCGCTGGACAGTGGTCTCAGATGACGTGGACTGCAATCTAGCTGGTAGATTAGCAATGCCATATGACTTAGGAAGTTGCCATAGGGGTAGCCTAACAAAAGAAAATAAAATAGTTAATAAACTCGATAAAAGTATATATGATCCAGGTACGCTTGATTGTTATCTCACTCACCCATTCAACATTATGTGTTTTACGTTAGCGACAGTTTCTGAAATCAGTCAGAGAGGAATAAAGGATGAACAAAATCAGCACTGAGTTGTCTTATCTGGGCACCATCCTTTCATACTAAAAACGGATGGGTTGTAATTGATAGCTTGAAATATCAGTCAAACAAGAAAACCATAATGTTTCTGTTCTCTATAAATTCAAATCAGTTACCCTAACTCTTCCTATAAAAGGACCTATAAACTTGGGAATTGATAATGAAGTCAGAATATATAAAAAGTAGATATCAACTCTTTCCTCTAATTTTGTTCTGATCGTCTACTGTATGAACCTACATTTTGCCCATAGAGTGGCTTTGTTTACTCCAGTGTACTTGTAGTATAGCAATGATTAAGATTTCTAAATGGAAGACACAAACGCAGATACACAAGATGTAGAGAGAGATGACATGACTGATAATAACAGACTACGGAGAGGGTTAAACTGCAGTACGTAGGTATCATCATGCGGATTTTCGCTTAGCCCCGTTTTCAATAAAATAACTTGCCTAGATTGATAGAGTTAAATCTGTTAAAAAAGTGTAGTTAGTAGTACGTAATAGTATAGTTAGTAGTAGGTAATTAAAAACTGGTCTAAAATATTTGGTTCAGCAAAAATTAGAAATTGTTTGAAATCAAAATTCCCGGTCATCAATTTTAACATCTATCAAGTTTCAGCACAATGTAAAATCATTTCGTAGTTCGTACTCACTGGTTGCTGCAAACAATGACACGATTTAGTTAGCCTCGTTATATAGTCCACTGTCCACAGTCCTATTAACCTAAATGTTACTGCAAATGAGTGGTTACAAATACAAACACTCAAAGGCCGTAGAATATCAACTCAGAGTCAAATTTTTATTCAGTATAGGAAACGAAACAAGTAACAGAGCAAATGTAGGATTAATTAACAGTAATGACTAAGGATTGACAACATTTTTCATTGGGTGAGAGTAGACGAGAAGAAGACACTGAAATGTTCTGATTTCATGATAAGATAAGTAAAGCTAAATTAATTAAGTAGCCTTTCTGTTCTTTTACAAAACTGTTACCAATTTTCCTGTCAAACAATTAATTACGATGACATGATTTCCCTTCATGCTTAACTTCATGTTTTATTTAGTTGCTGTATACAAATGAAGATTTCTCTACCTCTACTTATTTTTTCCATCAGCTTTCAACTTGTAAACCCCATTCCGCTGTCTAGTAAGTGGTTCCAACTCCGACAAAATCAATGAAGGGCACATTTTTATCAGCTTAGTTTATCTGTTAACATTCACTTTACTTTCTTTTTAGTGACTGAATCATTATTGTTAGCTGAAATTTCAGAATTAGAATTAGAATCAGAATAACTAGATTGATGATCTAAACCCATAACCATCTTCATTGGATTATTGGGTTTAAGAATCTCCTTCTTAGTTGCATCCGTCTTCTCATTTTTAAAGAACACCATATTTTCTTGATATGAACCTAAAATCAAAAAAACAAAAACAAAAACAAAACAAATAAAACACATTAGAAATTAAACAACGACCCGACCAGCAATCTAAATACTGGTAAAAGAACACTAATTAAAACATACCCATTTGGATTCCAGAAATAGGGTTCATTAGGACTAATGAAAACTAGGTTCGATTCTGGTTGCAGAAAAGTTAAGAGATAGATTCGTGCAAGTTGAAGCAGATTGATCCTCTTTAGGAGGTAGTACTAGTGACAGTTGATTCGCATGCATTCATTTGATAATAGATTTAATCAAATTTAAATCTGCATGTTTCATCCTTAAAAGGGTTTGAGGATCGTATGTAGGAAGAGGAGGAGATTGGTTTTTGGTCTTCTACAAAGATTATTCGACTGTTCTCTTTTGCTTTCTAGCCAGCGATTACATGCCAATGATTCTTTGCATTATCAGTTCTACCAGGAAAGAGTCTGGAAATCATAGCCCATCTATTTCCATATAATCTATGTGCAGCTAACAATCTCTCTTCTTCTTCCTCACTAAATGCTCTTCTATTAATCCTTGGATCCAGTTGGTTAAACCATCTTGATCTGCAACTTTTCCCTGCCAAAAAAAAAAAGAAAAAACCAACAAAAAAACATAACGTAAATTTATTTTAAGTAATCAGATGAGGAATTAAGAAAACCCATTGGACTTTTTTCCTCAATATGTGTCGAATAGTTACCTGATCTTCCTTCTAATTTCTCTGAAATGAGATTCCAATTTTGAGGACCATATTGAGAAACAAGTTCTTTGCAGTCTCGTATCTTCAGCCGGTCTCCAATGTCCTCTTGCACAGAGTTTACTCGAATGCCCACTGCTATTTGGATGAACATGCTGACGATTTACAGTACTGATGCATGCCCATTTCATTAATCTTTTGACTTCCATCACACCCATTTATTCCCTTGTCTTCAGAAAACCTCCAACTTTTGGTATTTTGTTGATTCAATGGGAGTACTACCCGTTACTCGAAAACTCCAGTCTGAACTTTTACTCATTTTCTGGGTCGAAGAAGAACTGGTAACTCCGAAATCAGTGATAAGGAAGTAGGTGATGTTGGACGAGGAGGAGAAGAAAAGAAATCTCTGCAAATCTTCTAAAACAACTGTCACCACCACCACTACGACCACTCTCAGTTGATGTACGCAGATTTTTTTGAGGAGAAATGTACGCAGATTTTGTAGTGGTTGTAAACTCATTTTTGATGACCAGTAAATAAAACCCCACTAAGACTGCTTTTTCTATTTGCAAATTAAATCAACAAAGAAGTTGATGATTGTCTTCTTTAATACCTTTCCTCTACTTGAACAGTAGTAAGAAAATTAGTTAAGAAAAATTCCTTAATCTTATGGGAAGAGGTTGTTTTGAGTTTTTAATACACTCTTTTTCCCTCTGTGAGAATTTTCTTTTTATAGAATAGTAGCGTAGAGATGACTGTTAGTAGAAATGAAAAAGAAAACATAAGTTCTCAGAATAGATATTTCTCTTCTGTTATTTAAGAAGGCTTTAAGTGTGAAAAACCATTAAAAACACTAACAATGGATGAAGAAGGACTAGGAGGGAGATGAGTTTTAGTGTAAAGAGCGAACAAAGTTTGAATATAAAATACTGTTTACTTACTTCACTCTGTGTTCGTGTATATATATATCGATCAGAGACAGAATCACTCTGGAATCTTACTTTGAGATGATTATATCTTGGGTTCTCTGCTTTCTCTCTCTGCAGCTCAAAACCGCTCGTGTGGCTAAAGACTTCTCTCTCTCTCCTCTGATAGCCAGTAAGTTTATTTAATCTTATGAAACAAACAAAAACAACTTGATAAACAAATGAGTAGGAGGGAATAGGTAACTGATTATTTTCAGGTAACGACAGGAGTTTGGAAGACTTGGTTCCAGATTATTACCAGAATTGCTCAGAACCGTTACTTATCAAACCCGTTGAAATCCCCGTATCCCATTTGACTTTGTAGTTCCGGTTGGTCAGAAGTTCGGGTCCGAATATTTACCCCATAGCCTAGTTAGTAATTCTCCGAATCATTCCCGAATGATTCGCGAACAAATATCAGAAGCCGACCGCATCAAGATGATACTTCAGAACTATTTGAACTCCGAACCTAGTTCCGGATTATATGGACCTCACGAATGATTGACGTATCCGGGCGACCGAATCCGAATGATACTTCCAGGAACTAGATTGAACGCCCAACCTCGCTCTCTCGTGGTAACTCTCTAGCAGATTGGTTTTTGTTTGATTTTTATATACTTTATATTTAAATACAATTATTCAATTAAAATTTTCTATTGGTAGTTGTTTAACTGAGTGTTTTATGTGTTGATTTTTATTTAAAAGTCTATAAATTCGTTTTTTGTAATACATTTATGCGATTAAATTGTTTATTTCTTGTTAAATAATCACGCTAAAATGTTTTTTCCATCTTATTAGTCTCGTAATAAGGTCATAATACTTATCAATTTATCATATATGTTTTGAATTTTAAGTAGAACTCACATTTATAAAACGAATATGCGTCATTATCAGTTAGAACTCATGATTCAACAATGAACCGTTGACAGGATTTTTTGACCGAATCCGACCTATCAGAATCGGTATAATTCCCGCATTTATGCCGTCCCGAACTACTACCCATACCCCGAATTGCTAACTAGGCCCCATAGTGGGGGCAATTTTTTTTTGCTACGAAACACACCATACATTAACAAAACAGGGAATTACAAATATTGTTCAGGTTTACATTCTTAACAAGAGAAACCAGAAAAGAAGGAACGAACATCAGAAGACTCTTAAGACTAAGTTTCCTAGCCCGGCGAGCAAGGCGATCGGTAGGAGATTATTGAACGCTTTATATACACTACTTTAAAAGACACTCAAGAAGAAATTAACTCAGACATTGACTTAAAAGATCAGGATCTCCAGTCCCAACATTAAGATCGACTCCATTAATAAGCGCACCACTGAAGACAATCCACGAAACGACTTTGGAGAGATTCATCTCTTACGCCCCAAGAGATGGCCAAAATTAGAGCAACTGCTTCCGCTCCCTTTTGGTAAATCAATCCAAAATCGCACGAACACTATTTATATTTCTGCAATGTCACACCAAATAACACCCAAACCCATGTGAAAACTTTTGAAAGAACCATCCACAAACATAAAATGCTCCACACGCTCTCTAAGAATCTTTACATTACAAAAAGCAGACTTATGTGTGTGCGGAAAGATATAAGTGTTAATCATTCTCTTCGTATCTAAAATGGTCTTGTTCATAGAGGCGGCAATTACTCACTCGATTTGTTTTTGCGAGGGTTTTCACAAATATTAGTCATTGATTGTTGTATTAGGGTCCCACTCTAATACAACAATAAAAGCTCAATCCTGCAAATTCCGTGATAGAGGAATGGTGGACCAATTTGGTCCATTTTTATTAGTCCATCCTTGGCAATGTCATATCTTTAAGGCCATTCTAGCTCCGAGATACTCTATCGCTTGTTTTTTTTTTTTTTTATCATTTGTCCTTGAAGAGGAGTTCAAGGCCAAAAATCATCAACCGAAAGAGTTTCAAAAGAAAGCTAGGAGGATAGCCCGAGTAATCCAAGGTTGCCATTGCATTTGCCGTGTTAGCTAATGCGTAGGCGCCTTGTTGGCTTCCTACAACAGTTAATAACTATTACGTTTTTGTTCGAATCTCATAAATCCTTGATACTGATTTTTGATTTCTTCTACTCTAGATAAGGCCGTCCGGTGACGGTGTTGTAGTCCCCTCGTTTGCCTTAGTAAGTGCAGTAGTTTTCCCTTCTATCTGCATGTTGTTGTAGCCAAGCCGTTTCGTCCATTTGAGTGCTTCTAGCATTGCCAGGCGTCCATCTCATCCGATTTTGAGCTCTGCATCCCTTCCATCTCGTTTCCACCAACCAAAGCATTACATCTTAGGATAAGAGAAATGAAACCCCATAAAGTTGAAATATACCTACCTACAAAGTTTATTTTCCATGTCTGTAGGTGGCAAAGTCCAGTTTTACGAGTAGTAGTAACATTAGAAGCAAGTCAGTGTGTTTCTTGAGAAATTCGATTATAAAGGGTCCATTCCATTTGGGCGGTTGTAAGAGTGTGTTTTGGGTTAGGGTAACTCCTGAAAAGTTTATCCACGTCTTTCCATATTTGCCATACTATGTTGGCATATATGGCTTTCATTGGCCTTGACTAGTATCGACTGGAGGTTAGTGGTCCATTCAAGCATCCATTGTTGAGCAGAGGGGGAAAGAATCGGGGAAAAGGGTTGTGGTGTGAAGCAACCCATACACTTCTTGCAAAGGGACAAGAAAAAAACAAATGTTCAAGAGTTTTATTTTCATGTGAGCACAAAGGGAAGATGTTCTGGATTTCGAGAATGTTGAGGCAGTTTATAGTAGTGGGTATCATATCTTGGATACATTTGAATATGAAAAGCTTGATCCTAGGAGACATTTCAATGTCCCATACTTCAGTCCAAGGAATCCCAGTGGTTTTTGAATTAGAAGGGGTTGTTGAATTATTGTGTCCCTGAATGAAGTTAAAAAGAAATTTGGATGAGAATATCCCATTATTATTTAGGCTCCATCTAGGAATGTCCCTACCACTAGGGTTGATACGAATGAGAGTTATTGTCGCATTTTGTTTGGTTATTGAAAATAGTGAGAGGAAGGGAACATTCCATGTTCCTTGAGAGATTAGGTCGCTCACAAGGGTTCCATTAAAATCAGTGGCTAAGGAAGGTGGAGTTTGTGCTAGGGATGGAATTCATCTATCCTCCAAAATATGAACAATTTCACCTGATCCTATTTCCCATATGCAATGGGGTCTAATTTGATGTAGAGCTTTTTGGATACATTTACAGATCCATGAACCGTTCTTGGATATTCTTGGGTATAGAGCATGGCGACATTCTTGAAGTATTTGTCTGTAGCGCACCTGCCCCATAGCATCGAGGTGGGAGAAGATCCCACGCTAGTCCGCCTAGTTTAGCAAGATTGTTAGATGAAATGTCTCGAATCCTAGTCCGCCTTAGGGATAGGTTTATTTAGGCTTATCCAAGCCTTTAGGTCTTGAATTTTGATGCCTTCCTTCTTCCCCCACCATAAGTCTCTTTCGGGAAGTAAGTTGGCTGGAGTTCTGGCCTTGGGAATCACATAATATCCCATCGGTAAATGGTAAGTGACTCTAAGGTTGATTTAACGGCCCATCGTCCTAGGCGCTGTGAGAGAGTTCTCCCGGACCGATTTTGAAGTCGGCTTTTGAATCTAGTTATCATAGATTCGAAGAACTTCACTTTGGCACGACCAATGAATAAAGGAGTTCTAAATAGTTATCGAGTCATTGAAATTTTACAGACATTTAGGATTCTCATAATCATTTCTTTGAATTTGTTAGGCATATGATCGTTGAAGAAAGCTCCAGGACTTTTGAAAGTTAATCATTTGTCCAGGTTGCTTTACTAAAAATGTTAATAGCTTCTAGCAAATTCTAGCCTCGGTAAGATAGGCCTAGCAAATATTAGACAATCGTCAGCAAAAATAAGGTGGGTTATGGCTACACTGTCTTTTGCTACCGTTACACCTCTAATTTTATTTGAAACCTCAGCTTGCTTAAGTAATCTGGAGAGACCTTCCATTTTAATTCGAAGAAAAAGGTCTTTCCACTTTGATACTCTTGGATCCCCTTTGGTACACCACCACCATTTCTATATATCCCATCGGGGTAGCCATTATCACTTCACTACACCACTATTAACTTAAGATCTTTCCACCACTGAGTCCGTTTTTATACCTTTTTTTATTCTTTTAATATTTTTGTGATGATTTTAAGATAATCATCACTAACAATTCCATGATGATCACGATTACTTGCTCCAAAAATATGTTCATCTCGATGGTGTTCTTTGAGATGAAGAAGCACCCATTTCATCATATTTTTTATGTTCCTTCTCTTCTTTTGGAACTACTCACGCTCTTTGCTTTCACGACTCGTTGAATTTTTTTCGTTTTTCTTGTTTTTGTGCGGCCATTGTAAAACTTTAGATCAGTATTTGTCTTCACAAATAAAATAAATTTTTATGAACGAAAATTTTGATTTGTATAATGTGTTAGCAGAAATTGAGTGGTTTTTGGGGGTGAGTTTCTTGTGATTATCAAGTTTTGGCAAAAGAATTTGGTTTTAATCTCGAATTTTATTGATCAATTTGTGAAGAGAAGGTTACGAGAAATGATCAATCATACTACACTTGAATACATAATTATTTGACTTGGTTTATTTCTTGAGTGCAAACGGATCAAACCTCATCAATTGAATTAAGCATTGAAGACACAGAAGGAAAAGAGAAGAAAAGAAAAGTGGGAAGAACTCATTTATTTTTGGGGTCATTTAGCGAATATATACTTATTGAAAGGGTGCACAAAAAATTAACCAACTCAAATAGTTAGACACGTCATCATATAACTAGTCAACATGGTCAACGTCTGGTCCGGTACCAAGCCCTAACGTTGGACAAATATTAGACCAAGCCTAGTCTTGGACAAAACACAGTACCAAAGTCTAATTATCCCTTTGTTTCTTCTTGGCTAAGTTTAGGGTTTCCGTGTATATGAAAATACTTGCAAGCTAAGTTTACTTGAAATCTAAGTTTATTTGCAGGCTAAGTTTACTTAGGACACAAGTTTGTGAGTATTATACAAGGATATGGTGATAGAAAATTATGGAATTTAAGGGTTTCCTATATGGTTTTCAAGAGAGAGTTAGAGAATACACAATGTAGATGAAATGAGGAGGGTACCCGGGTACACAATAATCTTTCCGATATAAAGTCGATACCTTGCGTGATCGTCTATGGACGAAGTCGAGTATACAACAACAAGGTAATCACCTGATAATAGTTACGGTACATGACCGATATACTATAGGATCAATATCAAGTGCCTTGGATTAACGTAGATTGTATTTACTTTTAATTATAACAAAATAATTACAATTAGGAAAGTAAAAGTAAATCAAACAACAATATTTTGTTAATGAGGAAACGCAAATGCGAGAAAAACCACGGGACCTAGTCAGTTTTGAATACTCTCGGAATTAAGCCGTTATACGAAGAACAAAGCTGACCTTCATATAATTGAGACCAAGTAATCTACACCTAGTTACTTAGTTCCTCAAGTATTCTTGCGCCTACAAAGTCACGGGCCAACGCACGTGAATCCAAGATAGAAATCACTACCTTAAGTTGTTTTACCGATGTAAAGTTTTTAACACTCAACTCCTATTGATCGTTTTCAAAACAGTTAAGGAACAAAGCTATTTGGTAACCACTCTAACAATCTTTGAATAAAGATATGTTGAGTTTTGGCAAAGACTCTTCCATTTAACAAGTAAACTCCTTTGTCGGGTTTAGATCAATCAAGATTTAGCTAGATTACCGAAATAATCAGATCTAGATTCACAAGCTATGATTCGGATACGAAGAATACCACCAAATGATAGTTGTCGATATATACGACTTGTTAATCAAATCTATCGAAGATAAATAAGATCTTAGTCGGATCGGCCGATAAAGGTGTGTGCCGCAGTAATATCACGAGATGCGAAACCAATCGAGGAAAAATCTTCTTATCTTCAAATCTTGATTGTCTTCAATTGTACACGCACATAAACTTGATTCCACTTATGATCGATTAAGCACTTTGAATTAAGTCTGTTTAACATTCGATGATCACAAGTTGTCTTGAGATCAAAAATAGTTCTAAAGATCCCGTCGATCCTTTGATCTAGGTTGAGTGAACTTATGTCGAAGAGAAGGCTCTCAGAATAGTCAAACTAGGTACAATCAAAGGTTCAACAACCGTAATCGAAAACTAAAATAACAATGCAATTATCTAGTTCCCACCAACGGTACTTTCTAGAGCTTCCCACGGAATTTTTTAAATGAGCGGACGTAAAATTTTTGCCTAACTAGGTACTCTCCTTTCCGAATAGTATTACAAGTAATACTATTAGTAAACTCATAGGAAACAACAAAGATGAACTTTTCACGGCTAAGGATAGTTTGTAAAAAGAGCAAACTTCATTATTTATAGACCAATGATGTTTGAAAAACAGGAAATTCAAAGCTAAAAGATTCTCAAGAATCAATAAAGTACCTTATTTCGGTTTTCATATTTCCAAATAATATCCAACTGTGAATTAAAATATCTCATAGAAAATATCTAATATTAGTTTATTGACTAATATAGTTTTTCTAGAGATATGTTTTGATTCTTTGGAAAATCAAAACATATAAATTCGAAAATTATAATTAAAAGATTCTTCAATATTTCGGTTTAGGATCACCTTGAGTACCAAGGAATATCTTTGAACAATCAATGATAAGAATTATGCGCATGTTCTAGCAAACCCCTAATTCCAAATTCACACAAACCCTAAAGTATATGTGAATATATGAAATCGGTTTTGCTCTTTGGATCGGTTCTACCATGACTCCTAAAATATATAGGTTAGGATCGGTTCTACCATGACTCTCAATATAGGTTGGAATCGGTTCTACCTTGACTTTTAACAAAATGTAGGATCATTACTACCTTTGTTAGAGCATAGATCGGTTGAACTCACCAAGCGTTGGTATGTCAAGTTTGGTTGTCATATTTTAGTGTGTCAAAACTCATCTAAAGTCGCTTGATTATATACTAGAGTCAACTTCGTTTAGGTTAGACTAGAAAGTCTAGGAATGTTGAGACATACAAGTATTATTAGAAGACATGAATAATATGAAGATGTAACGACCTACAACGAAGACATCATCCTTCCACTTGAGCTTAGTAATATTGACTTGAACTGTTTCATTCCTAACGTATCTTTCAAGTCGTGTTATATTGAAAACATAAGCTGCGTAACTATATCTTGTACATATTGTATAATACTCTAGTGATGTGATATGGTCATATTTGTATGATCATGGTATTAGGGAATTAGAGTACGAAGTATAACGCTTATCTTTTGAACTTCGTAGATATGACATCGACATAATCTTGTATATAATGTTATGATTATGTGAATGGGTTATAGTGAAGATTTCATCCTAAGAAACAATGTTTTACATTCGTTTTAAATGAAGTACATTCATGAACTTGTTTCGTGAATCGAAAGGGAAATCATTAGTCTTATTGGTTCGGTTATTCATTGCAACTCGTGGATGACCAATATGTGTGAGATGGTAGAACCGATCGTAACTATGTTATGTATCTTGGTATAACTAATCACAATGCACGACTTATGATTTGGTATGACTGGTTTTTATTAATTGGTGTAACCGATCCTAAGTAATCAACATGTGATGGTATGATCGATCTTTGTAATTGGTGTGACCGATCCTAGTAATTGGTGTGACCCGGTCACAAGTGTTGTGTAATAGATCCTTGTAATTGGTAATCGGTATCGGTAATCGGTGTAACCTAGGTAGCTGGTAACCAGTAATTGTAATAGATCCTTGTAATCGTAACCGATTCCTCCTTTTTCGAGGATCGGTAACTTCCAGTTATACCTAGTATACAGTGTAGAAGGATAATTGCGACATGGCTATAATTATCCTTCCATATTTTTTACCCAAGAGCCCAATGCTTATATTGGGTAGAATTATTAGCTGAGGAACTTGGGCCCATATACCATAATATATGGTACAAACAAGACACGCAAAGATAGTGTGGGATTCAAAGATCCCGATTGTTTGAGGCTCCTTTTATAGACTTTCAAATCATAGGTTGTTTTAGGTTTAAGCTAATATAGTTTTGGAACCAAGCAAACAATATCCAATGTTAGATGAATCTTTGAATCTGATTAACATAACATGATATACACTCTGGTTAGGATGGACCGTAACTGAACCGTGTACAAAGACAATGTTCATGAATGGTTAGGAGAAACTAGCCAACTGAACTATAAGCTTGAGCATTTTCATATAACACTTAAGGCGTTAATCTTGAGTCACAATCATGTGATCAAATATGTCTATAATGTTTTTAGAGATTGTTCAAATGCTAATTATCTCACATAAACAATTTTATGTGCATTTGAAATTAATCGTGGGGTAAGTACATGTACTTAAACCTTGTTCGTGAACATATTTGTCATGGTAACAAATTAAAGTTAGGAACATACAGAAGTTTTTAGGTAAGTGTACCTGGGTATGGATACCACACCGGTTCCAAAACTGACGGTTCTTTTTCAGTACGCATACTGGTTTGCGTATCGTTCCAGGTTCACGTGTTCATAGAATTTTTAAGGTATGCATACCAAAAAGTTGTTGTCGACATATAGATACTCTGTTACGTGTACTAGGTACATGTACCACAGTTCCAGATTTATAATAGTTCTCCCGGTTCCAGATTAATTGTTATTTTTATTAGTATATTAATATAGGTTTTATAATAAAAATTTGGAGAAAGAATTTTAGAGATTAGAAACTAAAAATGAGAAGGAGAAAGAGATGGAGCTAGAGTTTTTAGAGAAGAAGGTTATGGATAATCTAGTGGAGATTGTATCTAATTAAAGGTAGAATGCTAGACCCTTTCTCTTTTGGTGTTTTTCTTCATGTATTTTCTTGTATGATTTTGTATTGTTAGGGTTGATTTTTTATTCGCATAACTATGTATATTGGATTTATGATCAGGCTTGTTCTTTTGATAAATAACATTATTAGGTATTCTTTGGTTAAAATTTGAGAATAATCCATAGTAAATACACTTTGTTGAATGTTTCTTGCAATTTGGATTATGATTTTCGAAAATTATGTGTAGTTTCTCTTTATCATGTTTTTGCCTGATTTAGGTAACCTTAATTGTATTAGAATGATTTGTGATCTATGGAAGTTATAGATGTGTATGTTATCTTTCACTGTGAGTTGGATTTGCTCAATTTTGGTTCTATGAATTTAACATGAATTGTTTGGTAATAATATATAATCGGCCCGGTTTTAGGATGTTATTTTAAATTCAATATCTTTTTGTTTCAGCGTTGGCTTACTATGAAATTTGGATATGTGGTTTTGTATTGAGTTATGAATGTTCGTTAAAATTTTAGAAAGATCGGATAAGTAATGACCCTGAGACGTATGGATTACTTTATCCGATGGAAGTGTCGCGTTAGTAGGTTTATATAACTAGTTGATTATATGATGTGTCGATGTAATAACTTGTTATGATAATGAAAGATTTCGTGGTTTTGGCCATGGATGTATCCTACAAGGTGAACCACGTAATCTTTATGGCGTGTGATTGTCTATTATCATATTTATTATATATTCATGCTAGTAGTATTATCCACATCATGCTAATCTAAAGATGTAAGAGACGATTCGAGCAAAGTTATCTAAAGTATGATATTTCATGGAATTGAATTCTATGGAAGCATGTCGCCGAGATGAATGTAATCTCGGTTTCCGACAAGTGGTGCGGTGAGCGTGGATAAAGATGGTAGTGATTCGGTAATTTTAACAAGAGATTTCAAAGAAGAGAAAGTCATGGATTCGCTAGCGAGAATGATATAGTTCGTGATGAAGATGATAAGTAAATCAAGGGTAGAACAAAGAATGGGACGACATGATCAAGAAAGATTCGAAAACTTTGCTTGATGTGACTATGATTCGTGTTGAAGGTGTTTTCTTTGCGAAGATCGTTCGTAGGTTCATTTGGCGTCGTAAAATATTGTCGGGAGAATGTTTTGAATCATGGTGGTGCTAATTAACAATCGTTCATACACAACATATGAAGGTTGTAGCATGTTTTTCTACATGGAGGATGACTCAAGATTGTTGGTTCTTGGAGTAGGTTAAGTCCGTATGGAATTATTTGATGGCTCGAGATCAAATAATGTCAAGTGTTGAACATGTAGCGAAGAAGAAGTATTATACAAAAGGTGGGATAATGAGTGATCATGTAAGCGTAGTAGTTTGATACAAGTCATGCAGAAACTTGTATAAATTATATGAAGAACTTGTTTGTGGTGATGCTAGAAGATCGGTAGAAAAGCGATTCGGTGCAAGTGCAAAGAAGGAATTTGGCTTAGGTGGTGGTTCAAGCTCAAAGTACGGGACAATGCTGATTCGTGCTAGTGATGATGTCGCAAGGATGACCTTGTATAAGGTAGTAAACATTCATGCTTTGTTGGAGTGAAGATGGTGGTTTTGTTCGTCACAAAGGTGGTGATTGTTGAGGTTTTGTTAGCAAACAAACCCATGTGGCTGAATTTGTACTTATAATGATAGTTTTGGAGCGAAGCAGTGATCTAATGATGTCAAAATCGTGGCTAAAGGGAAATTTTGGGTTTGGAATGGCTACAAGGTTTACTTGGATTAAGAAACTTGTATGACGGTTTGGAGGAGTGTTTTCCAAGTTTAGGGTTTCCTAATTAAGGTGTAAGGCTATTCTTAGAAGTTCTCTAAAGCTTGGGGAGCAAGGATTTGTCTACTATATAGATGGCTTATATTGTGAGTAGAAATATATTTTCTTGGTTCGGGGTTCATAACCGTTGTGTCCTATAATGGTTGGTGATGGGGCAAAATCTATATGAGAAGAGTGACTTGTAGTGAGAACGGGTATGCGAGAAATCTAGAGTTTCTAGGGTTCATATGGGAGAAGTTAGAATTCATGATGTTCTTTATGTTCTTGTCTAAAAAGTCCAAGCAACCATGCGGTTGAGGTTTATGGAAGAAGAATAATAAAGGAATAGGTAAACTCTTGTGGCAACATGTTTTGTTGTTTTAACGTTTAGCACTAGTGGGTTATATAACTAGTTGATTTATGAAGTGTCGATGTAATAACTTGTTATGATTGTGAAAGATTTTCAGGTGGTTTTGGCGTGGATGTAGCCTACAAAGGTGAACCACGTAATCTTTGTGTCGTGTGTGATTGTCTATTATCATATTGATTATATATTTATGCTAATAGTATTATCCGATCATGCTAATCTAAAGATGTAGAGAGGATTCGAGCTAAGTTATCTAAAGTAGGATATTTCATGGATCTGAATTCTATGGAAGCATGCTTGGGTTCGAGATGAATGTAACCTCGGTTTCCACGACAGTTACAATTTTCCACCAAACAAAATTGGTAATCGTCCGTACTATTTTTGTATACCTTATGATCATGTTATTTTTCTTTTGAAGCCACATACAATCGCGATGCATCAAAACTTGATTGCGAGATGAGACTCAGGACAAGAAACATTACTTTTCAGAAAAAGAACATAGACAAAAATTATTCTCTAGGCCACTACTTAACAAAGAGCATAAATTTTAGCGATATGAATCACATAAAATTATATCTTCCCCTAGGCATATACAGACGTAAAGACTAGAGTCTCAATCTTATTCCCTTCTAGTTACAGTTGAGAGAGGTAAAACATTGGTAAGACCATATTATGGAGCCTGTAATATATTCACAAAGTATAAATATGGGAAGATCAATATTGTAATCTCAAAATAGTTTGCTCCTTAAATTTATCCGATTCTGAACGAGAAGAGTTGAGAGCTTAACTATGAGGAAATATGAAATATTTACGTTATAATCTGCCAATGAAAATATTAATTTGACGATTAATTTGAGTTCATTGACATGAGATTTCCTGAAAACAAGGTCGAAAAAAATCCTTTTCAACTCAATTTTTAACACGGAAGCAGCAAGTTGAATGTTAGCTTCTTGACCTTTTAAGTCTTGACAAGTTGAATGTTAGCTTCCTCAAATTGTTTTTGAAATTGCAATATTAGCGAGAAATCATCTTTTCTGCTCAACATCTTGATGGTCATAAGCAAAGTAATAATTTAATTCGGGTTGATTCTGATTATGTTAAGATCATCAACTTCATCTTCAATCGAGTTGTTTCTTTTTTCTTTTATCATTATCAAAAGATTCTTCCATGTTTTTCGTGAGACAAAGTGCGTGTCATATTCCTTGTCCTAAAATTATCGTCATTAAGAAATTGCTTTTTAGATTTGGTTAACTATTATCTTCTTACCAAAATAGTTTCATTTGTGAAATTTTAATAAAAGAAAATCTAGTTAGTTATGGAAAATTTTGGAATAAAAAAGAAAAGAAACGCATATATAATTTTGAGAAGGAGACTAGGGTTGGAATCATTTTCTCTTCTCTCAAAAAGAAATCAGTCGTTTAAAGTCTCATTCTTTGGGGTTTTTCTTAGCTGTTGTGAGTGAGGTTTTGGAGAAGAAGGAAGATCGTTGAGGCGAAAGATTGATTCAAATCGGGAATTTTTCTTGCTGCGAAATCAAGTAGGTTTTCTAACCATTATACTCTTTAAGTTTGATCTAGTAGGTCTAAAGAGTTTTTATGGGATCAATTTTCTAAAAAGTGTTAGGATGAAAGAGGGGTTAAAGTTTTAGTTTTTTTTTTTTGATAAAGCGGTCCTAGTTTTGACATGGAAGAGAACCATTTGTGTAAGAAAGAGGAAGGAGGGCAATCAATTGATGTTACTCTTGTTTTGTGATGTTTACTAACATTTTTGTAATTTATCTACGCCGAGATCCACATATTAAGTCTAGTGAACACATACAAGTCTCCATCTTTTGTGTATGTATGTTGTATATGTTATCCTCGGATTATGACCCGATAAGGTTAAAGGAGTTTACAACGGATCCCATACCCAATTAGGCTTGAGCTTTGAATGCATGGACGGTTAAGTGAGACTTAGAGTAGACATCAAAGTTCGGTGTATTATCTAATGTGTTAGTGGATTGAGTATCCATCATGCTTTAAACTTTATAATACTTCACGGTGTTCCTTTTAGTGGTGGGTTTATTTCAAATTTTCGTTTGCAAATCGGGTGGCCTTTTGAAAGCTAATGTTAGTTGAATTTGGAGAAATGGCACTACCCGCCATTAATTAAACTTAGATTTGTTAGAGTTGTCTTGATTCTCCCAAACTCTAGTAGAAAAGAAATGTTGATAAGTAATGTTCTGATTGTTGTATAGTTAGTTTAGTGAATGCACGGGGATGTTGGGTTCTGCCATGTTTTGAGATTTAATGTCTAATTATGTGTAAGTAGTCTACATAAGAAATGTTATGCGAGAATGAATAGAATTTATTGTTTCGTTTCGTAGTTTTACCCGATTTCCATGGGGTATTACGGCGATGATCGAGGTCGCCTAATAAAAGATATGGATCTATTACCTAATAAAAGATATGGATTGACAACACTTAATTTCTCCCATACACGGTAGTAAAATTATTTGGACTACTTAGGGCTGTTTTGGTTCGTATTATAGTCGAGTAAGGAGTAAAGAGAGGGGAAGTCGATAGTTCCTTGTCATTTAGATCGAGTTGGGAAGTCTTAATTTGTCTTGTTTTAAATAACGGGTTTTACTTGTATTGGTATTTAAACCTTAAGTTAGAGCAGTACTACATTTTCTAAAAAAGTTAATTAGCTCATAAATTGTCTTTTACTTTGCTATATATTTTCTACCAAGAAATTTCGGGCTTGTTAGATTATCTATAAAAGAATATAAAGGGTCACGAAACCCATCGTTTTAGTTGGGTCTGACCCAACTTGCTATTTTTTCGGAGACGAAGTGATCGTGGAGCAACTTTAGCTTGTAGATTGCAATTATGTTTGAAAGCTACTACGTTATTATTTAAGGTGCTTAGCAAAATATTTAATGAATTCTTTTAAAGACCGGACTTGTTTCTTTTAAATAAATTCTTCGCATTTATTTTAAGTGAGTACGCCCAACCGAGAATTATTTTTATTTCTAAAAGGTCATTTTAATTTATAATTTTCCTTATCAACTTCATTTAAATAAATTCATTTATTTATGGATTATTGTCATCTCATCAATAGCCCGATCTCCATTTGTTGGTATGACGATTTCCTAGTGTGTAAATGGTCCACAGTAAGCCACACTTTGGATTTTAGGCGGTCGACCTAGAATTCGAAGTTGGTGTTACAGAGTGGTATCGTTTCCAGTAGCATAAATCCTTAGGAGCGGGTGTAGAGTCTTGTTTAATCACGTTAGGCACGAGTTTTAGAGCACTTTGATTGTTTTTCTTTGTCCGAATATGTGTTGATAGTTTTTGTTTTTTTTTTTTTAGTTCTTAGAGGGGATGGATGGTCACGGTAGGCATAATCGAAGGCCATGAGTCGAGCTAGGAAGGAGTGAGGATTTTGTTGAGATTATGTGGCGGGAAAATAGCTCCACGCGAGATGTTGGTAGTAGATCTCGTAGTGCGAGGATGAGACTAGGTGCCGCAGGCTCGATCTCGTAGGACTAGGTCCAGGGCCAAGTAGATCTCGATCTCGAGGACTAGGTCCACATGTGGCTCGATCTAGTAGACTCACCACGAGATGGCTCGATCTCGGTTCGGTATCGGGGAGGGTGGGCCAAAATGCCTTAATATTAGAAATTTTTCAGACAATGTTGAATGTTGCCGATCATGAAGCATTAGATGAGAGACTTGGTCCACATGGAGGTAGTAAACGCATGGCACCTCAAGCGAGGTGGGATGAACCCGCACTTGTAGAGAGAAACGTGAAGTCTTGGTTTAGATGCAAGATTTTCTAAAGATGAAATCCCTTTCGTTCACGGGAAAGGAGGGTGCAAGCGAGGCACATCGGTGGTGCACGAGGTGGATCGGATACTAGCTCGGTTTGATTATTCAGGGAAGCATAAACGAGGGAGGATGGCCACTTTCTATTAGATGGGAATGCGGCAACATGGTGAATCGATGGGCGGGCGGTTGATGCAATGGAGTTACTTGGACAAGTTCAAGATTTATTTCCTTGCCGCATTTCTTTCCCCCGGCCCGAGCGTCGAGCTATGATTAGGAAGTTTAAAGGCTAAAGCAAAAGGAAGATCAAATAGTGGTTGAATATGAGTGTGAGTTTGATCGCTTGTCACTATTTGTCTGCTCATCTTATTCCTACCGAAGCGCGACAAGATCGAAAGGTTTTTGAATGGATTGCATAATGGGATTGCTCAACACATCAAGAACCCGACTTTGATATTTATGCCAAGGTCGCGAATCGTGCTAGGGCATATTGGTTGAGGATTCAAGATGCAAAAGAGAAGAAAACAGGTAGAGTGGATACCAAGGTTACCGAGAAGAAGGATAATAAGGGTGGGAATGCCAATGGACAGAAACGTCATTTTTACCAAGGTAATCAGGCATGGAAGAAGCCACGAACAGATGAAGAGAACAGTGGTACTGGAACAATGGTTCATCCACCTCAGCCCATGAGAACTGAGGGTTATGTATTTAAGGGACCTTGTTATCACTGCCAAACACCAGGACACAAGGCTCGTGATTGTACAAAAAAGGGAAAAGCTCCTCCTGCTGAGTATGAGCGACGTCAAGTACGGAACCAACCTCAGGTACGAGGGCCCCTGCCTCGGTTGAATGTTGTCTTGCCTCCGAATGGCGAGGTACCGGTGGTAATGTTGGAAGGTACTTTCCCTATTTACACTCGTCATGGTAGAGTATTGTTGGATACTGGAGCTACTCATTCTTTTATATCCGCTATATTTGTGAAAACTTTGCCCGTTATGTTAGAGCATTGTTCTTATATTGTTATGTCACTGATGGGTGGTTCAGCGTCTATTGATCATATGTGTAGGTCGTGCATTATCCGTATGGGCACGATAAATTTTTCTAAAGATCTCTTTGTTATGAGTCTATATGTGTACGATATTGTCTTAAGCATGGATTGGCTTGTTGTACATCATGCTAAGTTAGACTGTTATGCTAAGACAACCACTTTTCCTATTCCTAAGGAAAGTGATTTTGTTGTGTCCGACTTGTCGGGAAGTTCAGAGAAGACTCTTAAGTTGTGTAGTGCTTTGATTAAGGATTCATCGGCGAAGAGTATGCCATTGGAGTCTATTGAAGTGGTAAGTTTATATCCCGAGGTGTTCAGCGATATACCAAGCTTGCCGCCACAGAGGGAGATGGAGTTTTGTATTGAGTTGGAACCTAGTACTCCACCTATAGCCAAAGCTCTTTATCGAATGGCACAAGTAGAGATGAGTGAGATGAAAAATCAAATTGAAGAATTGCTTACGAAGGGATTCATTAGACGAAGTAGTTCTCCTTGGGGTGCACCAGTATTGTTTGTGCCAAAGAAAGACGAGTCGTTGAGAATGTGTATTCATTACCGTAAGATGAATGAGGTTACAATTAAGAACAAGTATTCCTTACCGAGGATTGATGATTTTTTGATCAATTAAAGGATACAAATTTTTTATCTAAGATTGACTTGAGGACTGGGTATCATCAATTATTATTTCGTGAAGGTGATGTTCCTAAAACAACTTTTGTGACCCGATATAGCTCGATCGAATTTTGTTGATGCCATTTGGGTTGGCAAATGCACTGCAGTTTTATGGATTTGATGAACAATTGTTTGTAGGTGAAAATGGTTTTATGCTGTTTCGGTAATTGCGGGTGTGCGGGTGAGAAACAATTTAAACCTAAACAATGTCTTGCAAGGAGTACTTTAGATTCGAGAGATCAATGCATGCAATTAGGCCTAAACCAAAAAATGGTCGTTCGGACTTGCTTGAGTCCTGAAAGTGGAGGAGAATGGGTAGGTTTTGGGGAGGGAAGCAAGGAAAGTGGTGAGACCGAATAGTTGATTACGGAAGAGTAGTTGGGTTACTACGACTTGTTATCGAGAAAAGTGAAGAGCTAACAAGGTGAGCTAGCAAGTAAGTATTCCGAGTGTTGTATCTCCCATATGAAATCGTTGTTCAATGGAAATAGGTAATACCTATTTATACAAGTCGAGTAAAAAACGTACCCTGGTCTCATTAAGGAGTGGGGAAGTAAATGGGAGGAGGTGATTACGCGTATGCATGGAATTGATGTTCCATAAAGTGGTTAACGCATGAAGCTGGTTTTCATGAAGCTGCTAACGTTATGGAATTGATGTCCCATAAAGTTGTTAACGCATGTGCTTTATGTCCCATGAGCGTTTCACACATAACTTCCGTCATTTACTAACCTTAGCCTCACCCTTATGACACTTCCTTATAGACAGGCGTAATGTATTATGGCGGCTGTAAACGCCAAACCAATACCCAAAGAGGATCCCCGGTTTGTGTTGATGTCTCGAATATTTTGGAAAACATGTAGCACGTTGTTGTGGCTTGGCAAATCAAGCTCGGGAAACTTGCCGGCTGGTGACCTTCGGCCCGGTGAGATTTTGCATCTTGAGAGGAGGAAACCGTTGATCGTTGCGCGCCTTCTTTTTGGTAGCCGCGTAGTGAGGGCCAACGTGGTGGCGCGGCTAGGTTGGCATGCCGTTGGCATGGCAAGGTTTGGCGTGCCAAACTTAGGTTTTCGGGCCAAAGGTTACCATGTGTCGTGCAGTAACCTTGGATATCTAAGTATTTGCTCACAGGATTGAAGGGCAACCGTTGATTGTTGCACGCCGTTTTGGTAGCCGCATAGTGAGGGCCAAAGTGGTGGCGCGGCTAGGTTGGCATGCGCGTTGGCATGGCAAGGTTGGCGTGGCCAAACTTAGGTTTTCGGAGCCAAAGGTTACCATGTGTCGTCGGTAACCTTGGATGGCTAAGATTTGCTCACAGGATTGAAGGGCAGCCGAATTGATTGTTGCACGCCTTCGTTTTGGTGACCGCGTAGGAAGGCCAACGAGGGTAGCGCTGACTAGGGTGTGGTTAGGCTTGGTATGTGGGGCCAAGGGTTCGCCTTGGGCGTGGCTAGCTTTGGCTAGGTGCGATTTTGGCTTGGCATGTGGGGCCAAGGGTTTGCCATGGCGTATGGCGTGGCTAGGGCCAAGGCAAGAGGCGTTTGGATTGGCATGATGTGACTAGCATGGCTAGGGCCAAGGCCAAAGTTTGGCATCAGGCGCGGATAGTGCTAGGTTTGGTTTGGCTTGGCATGTGGGGCCAAGGGTTTGCCTTGGCGCATGGCGTGGTTTGGGTTTTGGTTTGGCATGTGGGGCCAAGGGTTTGCCATAGGGCGCATGGCGTGGCATGTGGGGCCAAAGGGTTTTCCTAGCTTGGGCTAGGTGGGGTTTTGTCTTGGCATGTGGGGCCAAGGGTTTTCCATAGGCACATGGCGTGTCTAGCTTGGGCTAGGTGCGTGACCAAGCTAGGGTTTTGGGGCAAATATCGTTTGGTAACCTTAGGCGGCCAGGATTTGCTCACAGGATTGAAGAAACCGTTGATTGTTGCACGCCTACGTTTTGGTAGCCGCGTAGTGAAGGCAAGTATGGTGCGTGGCATGGGGCCATGGCGAGTGCATTTGGCATGGCTTGCGGTAGGTGTAGGCGACATGATTTTCCATTGGTAACGGAGGTGCGGCTAGCATGGTTGGCATGCTTTTGGCTTGATCGGTATGGTGGCATGATTTGCCATTGCACGAGAGGTGCGGCTAGCATGGTTGGCATGCTTTTGGCGCGATCGGTGTGGTTTGGCATGATTTGCCATTGCACGCAGTGCGGCTAGCATGGTTGGCATGCTTTGGCGCTGGTCGGTGTGTTGGCATGATTTACCGTTGGCACAGTGCGGCCAGCATGGCTGGCACGCTTTGGCGCGGTCGGTGTGGCTGGCATGATTTGCCATTGGCTCAGAGGTGCGGCTAGCATGGTTGACATGCTTTGGCGCGGTCGGTGTGGCTGGCATTATTTGTCATTGGCATAGAGGTGCGGCTAGCATGGTCCACATGCTTTGGCATGATTTGCCGACCGGTAGCATGGTGTGGTGACATGATTTGCCATTGGCACAAGGTCGTCTAGCATGGTTGGCATAGCACTTTTGGCGGCATCGGTGATGGGCGGCATGATTTGCCATTGCTGCGCGTGGGAATTAGGGTTTGGCTTGTTGTAACCCTAATTTGAAAAAGATACCCGGTAATTATTTAGGGACACATTAAAGGTTTGATAAATATGCCTAGTAAATGCTTGTTACTTTAAATGTTGTGACATTATGTCTGCTAGGGTTTAGTATTTTACGATTTTAACCACTAAGCTAAAAACACCATCAACATTAACCTAAGATCTTTTGGTTCACTTGGTGTTATATAAAATTAATAGGTAGGGATACCCGCGGATTTGAACCCGTGACATTTGTACCCAAAACAAGCGCTACCAAGGCTGGCTACATCCCTTTCAATTGGTATACGGTGTCATTGTAGAGAATTCTGTCTTGTTTTCCATATCATTATTTTCCCCCTATAATAAAAAATTTCGCTTGCAATTTGTTCTTTTTGGTCTCATATAACATATAATAAAAAGAATTATTTACATATGAAATCCGTCGGATAGAGAAAATGAATATTTGTCGGTAATACTCGGGAAGAGGAGGGCGTCTTTTTCTGTTTTAAGGAAGGAAATCTTATCTATCGGGTCATTGTATATATCCATTTTTGTTAGGGATTTCACGTACTAATACAAGTGATCATAACTACATATACATCGATCATATATGTATTACAATAAAGAAGGAGAGTTTTCAATGCGAGATATAAAAACATATCTCTTTGTAAATTTTGTGCTAAGTACTCTATGGTTCGGGTCTTTAGCGAGGGCTATTGATAGAGATTAATCATTTATTTCCAGGATGCGTTGATATTCCCGTTTTTTCATTCTAGTTATTGACATGGGAAGGGATGAAGAAGATTAGTGAGATAATAAATTATCTGTAACTAATCCTTCTTCCTCTCTTTGTTTTATTCTTTTTTCCCTTTTTCGAAATATAGAAGTACAGAAAGGGAAAAAAACAAAAGTGGATTCAATCTCAGTGAAATTTGGGTTAGACTCAAAGAGCCTAAAAAAATAGAAATAAATGGGATCTAGGGAAACTAAATAAATCATACAAGATATTTAAATGATTGTACTGGGATTAAAAAGAATTGATAGTTAGAAATTGTTGTATTAGTTATTCTTTATATTACTCTATTGATTACAACAAAATCTTTTGAAATTTGATTTCGGGTCGAAAATCGAAGAGTTGGGTAAATCCAAAATTCAAGGGAGGTTCATGGCAAAGGGTAAAGATGTTAGAGTAAGAGTTATTTTGGAATGTACCAGTTGTATACGAAACCGTGTTGATAAGGAATCGTCGGGCGTTTCCCGGATATATTACTCAAAAGAATCGACACATATATACGCCTAGTCGATTGGAATTGAGAAAATTGTGTCCCTATTGTTGCAAACATACAACTCATGGGGAGATAAAGAAATAGACCGAACCCGAGGTAGAGGGTGTGTGTGTTACCCTTGAAGTAACAAGAATAAATTACATATAATATATACAAACAAATCAAATCCTATTTCAAGTCGGATCAAAAATGAATTGAAGTCGAAATAGTATTTTCGGATAAGGAATAAACAATGGAAAAATCAAGCGACCTTTTCTTAAATCCAAGCGATCTTTTCGTAGGCGTTTGCCCCCAATTGGATCGGGGATCGAATTGATTATAGAAACATGAGTTTAATTAGTCGATTTATTAGTGAACAAGGAAAAATATTATCTAGACGAGTGAATAGATTAATCTTGAAACAACAACGATTAATTACTATTGCTATAAAACAAACCCGTATTTTATCTTCGTTACCTTTTCTTAATAATGAAAAACAATTTGAGAGAACCGAGAATATACACACAACCCTAATAAAAGAAACTTACAAAAAAATAAAATAACAGAAGTTGTTACGTGAGGCTCAACAAGTTTAAAGTTTAACAAAGCTTCTTGCAGGTTTATATCCTCATTCCCTTCCTTTTGTATTTTCATCCCTTACATATAGTCTCTGACTGTCCACTAAGGCTGGCTCTAATGGGATCCAACATTCAAGATTCCCACTATTGAAGTGTCATTCTTTCAGCTACTGTGTGCTTGATTCCCAGAGAGTGCTTCGTTTTGCTTGGATCCAAGATGGAAGTAACCCAGGCACGCGCTTTGAAACTGCGTATCAAAAAAGCATCACATGTCGTTCCTAAATGCGTACCAGCGAATATTTTATCTTAATATTCTTTCGCACGCCGTTCCTAACAGCGTGCCACGCTGATTCAAACTGCGTATTTTAAAGAGAAGAAGGAGTGCGGCATCTGGATGATTTAGGGTTCTCTACGACACGCGCTTTGAAACCGCGTATTGACCGGTCAACACGGTCAATACGCTGTTAGGAACGGCGCATTTGAGTTTTCCTATGATACGCAGTTAGAAAAGGCGTGGCGCGCAGGTTCAAAACGCGTATCGACTAGGAATCTTGGATCCCCATTTCGACCGGGCGTTATATTTTGGTGACGTGGATCCGGTGATAATCTTGAATCTTGGCATACCATTAGAGCCGGCCTAAGCAAATTCATAACCTTTTGTTTTCTTGGAGTTCCGGTAGTTGTCATCTCTTTTGCAACTTCTTGTGTTCACAGTATATATATCCTCTCAATAATACAAATAAAACCCTAGTTGAAAAGTATATCTTGTATGATAAAACCCTAATACAAATCGTGATTTATTCATATCAAAATAATAAAACAAGAAGTTGCAAGAAACAACATAATAAAACCCTAATACAAATTGTCTGACAATTTATAATTCCTCTCAATTTCTAAGTTGTTTAATGAAACCCATGATTTTTTTAGCCTAACATTGAATCCCTTTTAGGTCACACAAAATCAAAAACTTAGTGCACGTGATTTGCGCGTGTGGATTACGTATGCAACAGAGCCTTACTTATGGAAGTCATCGCAGGATGACGTATTCCCATGCTTTACCTGTCTCTATCTAGCCATTAATTCTTCAGATCGGAATCAGGGCCAATAATATTATTATCACTTTATCTTAGCCGTACGATTATATAAATCTGATAAGTATTTATCCTCGTTTGATTGGGGGCAGAACTTTTTATTTGCACCCCAATTTTTTGAGGGGCGTATTCATCCGATATTGAAAAGACGGTTTTACCCTTTACTAAACACAAATCTTAAAAATCAGTTAACTCTAATTAAAAGCCTTAATTAGGCCCCCAATCTCATATACCCTAAATCTAAACCAAAAGAGAAATTCAGTTTCTCTTTTTTTCTTTTCATCTTCCTCTCCTCTCCTTTCTCTTCTCCACCACCACCATTAACGACTCCACCTCGATTTTTTTTTTCTTCAACCGATTCATCGTTTAATCGTCGATGTTAGAAGAGAATCGACGATTAACTTCTTCTACAAACATGGCTCGTTCAAAGCAGACCGCTCGAAAATCACTTCAAATCCCTAATCTCGTTGACACCGTCAAAGGCAAGGTCGTTGAGGGAAGAACTCCCAAACCCAAAAAAATGAAACCCAAGGAAAAAATGGCTCCAATTAGAAGGTATGTGAACTTAAACCCACCTTCTATCCGATTTTTTGTTATGTTTTGATTGTGAAAATGAGTTTGGTAACTGAAAATTAGTTGTTTCAGTTAAATGGTCGTTACTATCGAAATGGAAACCCCTAACAACTTTTCATTTGCATGCGTATTATATAAAAATCGTTAGTGTATTAGGTTGAAGATGACGACCCTAATTCTGCTCCTTCTACAATTTTTGCCCTAGAATAGAATCGTTAATGTTTTAGGTTGAAGATGACGACTCTCTTTTGCCGACCCTTTTTTATTTTTTAACGACTCTAGATGGAACTCGAACAACTTTATGTTCCAAAAAATGATAGTGTCGTCATCTTAGGTCCCATAGAGTCGTCACTTAGATATATGCCCTAGAGTCGTCAACCCAAATCGTAGGATCGTTATTGCCTTTTTGACGACCCTTTGTTATTTGGAAGGGTCGTCATCATATAACTTTGAGTCGTCACATGATATACAAGGGTCGTTTGTTTTGTAGATCATTTGAGTGATGACTCTTGAACTGATAACCATAAAGTTGATGTCTTATTAGGTTTTTTGTTTTTTTGTTTTGAATATAGTACCAAGAAAACCAAAGACAATGTTCCAATGACGATAACTCCTCCTTCCAAAGCTCTCCCGCCACGATAAATACTTACTTGCCGGTCCATTACGCGGTAAAAGGCCGAGTGAGGTATCATTTTCTATCTTTAGAACCAAGAGACAAAGGTAATGAGTTGTCGGATTCATCGAATCAGACTCTCTGTTATTTCCACTAGCGGTAGTGGTGAAGAAGAAGAAATACAAGAAGGTGAGATACAAGAAGATCCTCCCGTACGAGGTGAGGAAGAAGAAGAGGAAGAAGAGAGTGATAAGGATGATGACAATAATGGTAATGGTGATGATTCAGATGATGGTAATGGTGGTGATGATGAGCAGGAAGGGGATGAAGGTAATAATGGTGGTCATGAGGAGGAGGAAGAGGATGAAGGGGATGATGCTGCTGGTAAGGATGATGAAGAGGATGATGGTAAACAAGATGTAGAACATGAAGAACAGAATGCAAAGCCGAAGCCGGTAAATAGGGTTAAGAAGGATGGAGCGATATTGCACCCAGCGCGAGACACATTCCCGCTACTCATTTGATGTTGTCCCCTCTTCGAAGTGGTAAACCTAGAGGAGAACCTAGATATGGGGGCAAAGTTCTATTTGGATATTCTGGATCGTGGGCTCATACCATCTATGAGACAATCGTAAGAATCCCAACTTTGCTTGCTATTTGATTAGTTGATTGATATTAACTTTATAATATTTTTTTTTAATATTTTTTTTTTATGTTTGGTAGGATCATAAGAATGTCGCACGTCTTTTCAGGCACCAATCTTCTTTTAAGAAAATGGATTTGTGGCCGCTAAAAGGTGAATGTGCAAGAGTTAGAGAATATGTTGAAAACTCCGGTTTGTACCATGCCGTTGTGAACTATGTGATTGCGTATGACAAGGTTGCAGTATCTAGTTTCTGTGAAAGGTATTACGCTGAAGTCGACACATTCCAACTTCCTTTTGGCGAGATGGAATTGACTCCTGATGATGCAGAACAGATATTAGGGATGAAGGTCGAAGGTAAATCAACCCGGTGACAAGTTCAAGAGAAGGCCTAGTTGGGAAGAAATTTATACATGGACCAAGAACTTGTTTGGTTGGGATAAAGAGAAGGCGATGGGCTTTTCTTGGGGGAACTAAGTACCCGAAGAAAGAGTTCAAACTTGTGGAGATTAGGTAGATGTTTGTTGGTACGTAACAGAAGGAAAAAGATGAAGGTCTCTACGATATGGAATGTCGTTATGCGGCGGCTGCGTATTTGTTGTACGTCCTTGCGTCGGTTGTATTTCCAGACGGCAAAGGTAACTGTGGTCAGCGCCAACCTTCTTCAGCTTTTGGATCCCTTGGAAGATGTGAACAAGTACTCTTGGGACTGCCATAGTTGCACATCTAAATGGTTAGCTTTCCAGGGGATCTCGCAAAAACGAACTTCTCAAATTAATGGGAATTTGGCTCTAATCCAAGTATTTGGATTGATGAAAGTTGTCTTCTTTTAGTATGTTTTTCCTTTGATTTTTTTATGTTTATTTGATTGTTTTAAATATTTCAACTTTGGTTGTTATAGGTGTGGATTTATGATCATTTCCCGTCACTGTTCAAAGATAATGAAGATGTGAAACTCAACCCAAAATGGAGCCAAGGTAGTCCAACAGGAACCCGTTGGTTGTACTCCGGTTCTCAGGATAGGGAACAAACTGATGCGTTGATAGAAATGCGTCAAAAACTTGACAACATCACGGCGAAAGAGGTAATCTTTACTCCGTACAAGGATGCTAGAGTTGGCGCAATGGAAGATGTCGTGTATTACCATGGACCTTTGTTTCACCCTAACGGTTTTTCAATGTACAATCCGATGAGAATCATGCGTCAACTTGGGTTTATTCAAGATTAACCCGATGAAGACTATGTACCTCCGTTCAAGCACAAGTTGAACAAATGCGAGGCTGACAAGGATGACATAAAAGTGGTTTATGAACCTGCAACTGATGTCAAGCATTGGAATAATAGACACTTTAGCCTCGTAGACATCACATATTGGGTGCATGTGCATGAAGGTCACGAGAAAACAACGGATTACTATCAATGGTACGAAGGCTTCTCCCATGGTAGGGTGATACGGATAGATCAGACTACGGGTAGGAGGACCAACAGAGCATCCACCTCTGCTTCTCAAGCTGACGGTATAGATGATACTACCATTCTTAAACTAGTGGTGAGTATTTATTTTTGTAATTGTGTTATTCATTTACATACAAATATAAGTCAGTTAATGTGAATTGTTTTTTGAATGCATATAGAGGAAACGAATGAAACTTTTTGTCAAGGTTTTTTGTTGCTCGGGCTGACAAAGGGGAAGTGTTTGATCCTCAGAAGCAACGTCATCTCGACCGATTACTGCACGCACATTGAAAATCCCAATGCAAAGAAGATGTTTCTTGAGCTGGCTAAGGAAGGTAAGAGGACCCGGAAAACACGTAGCCAACTAGCACAAGAACGTGGTGAACAGGGGTAAAGTAGCCAACATCATGATGAACAAGGTACTAGAGAAGATGGTGGTTCCCCAGGGGGTAGTGATACTCAGGGTCCTCCTCCTAAGAAAAGCCGGAAAGTTTCCCGGTCATGGAAGTAAAGAGGAGGTCGAGGTCGAGATGGTGGTCTTGAGTGAGGAGATGTTACCATCTACTTGAACTTATGTTCATTTTACTTTATGACTTGAACTTATGTGTTTGTTGAAACTACTTATGTGTTTGGTTTGGATGGTTTGTTGAAACTACTTTGTTTTAAGAAGGATGTTTACCAGTATGTTTGTTAGAATAATGTAGGACTCTAATGCAGACAAGATTATACACTGTGATGAGTAAGGGTCGTCAGCTTTGTTTTCTAGCAGAATAACGACCCTAATTATGATACATAAAGTCGTTAAGTGTTTCAAATAGAATTCTAACGACCCAGAGAGAAATTCATAGAGTGATGACATATTTTTTGTGTGGCTAGAGTCGTTATTGGTTATATTGAAACCAATGACGACCCTAGGTTATCCAGGAGATGAACTATATTTTCTATGGCTAGAGTCGTTATTGATTATATGGAAACCAATGACGACTCTAGGTTAGCAAAACATCCAGGAGATGAACCATATTTTCTATGGCTAGAGTCATTAGGTTGATCATATAGCAGATCGACGACTTTAGATGTGTATTAAATCCAGAGAATACCACTTTTAGGTATATAGAGTCATTGCTTTTATATGGACACTAATGACGACTCTTAGTAAAAATAACATCCATGAGAATAACCAACATGGGTTTATAATTGAGTCATTATGTTAATTACATAGCAGAGTAACGACTCTGTGATTCTAGTGGATAGAGTTGTTGGGGGTGATTTCATTAGGAAAATAACATTCCATCAATCTCGTATTACATAAGAGTTAATATGTGTATTCTTGAATTTGACACATCAAATGTTCGTCAATGAACCTTCTCGCTCGACGATACAACGTTGTATATTCTTTGTGGTGAATGAAATTAGTTTCCCCATTACGTATTGTCCATAACCCATTGAAACATTCCAGCTGAAATTAAACGAGGAATGCTATATGTTAGTAACTTTGAACCATGAGAAAAGTATAAATATTAACGAATTACTCACTTTTTCCTTGAGAGGAGCTCGTGGATGATGGTCGTACACCATATTTCTAACTTTTACATACTCTCTCATTGCACTTTTAATGTAGTTGAATCGAAATGCCAAGTATCTCCATTTGTGGTTATTAGGATTGTGAGACGCCAGTAAAAGAACTCCTTAACTCTCTTCCAAAACATTGAATAGATTTCATTTGGACGTTCACGAAAGGTATTAGCAAACGATTTAACGAGCCACAAATCTTCATAGGGTTCCCATTCCGCCATTGCAATTGAAAGATTACGTAGTTTGGTGGAAAAAAGAATGGTTTTGGGCTATTTTCTCAAGAGGATGGGGTGGTATTATATAGAAGAAAATCCCAACGGTCGTTTTTTTTTAAATTCACAACATGGGTCGTTAGCTATGTGATTAAAAAAGTTGACGACTCAAGAGCAGGTTGTTGCAAAATTAATTATATGACGACTTAAGGTAGAGTCGTCACTGAATTAATAAACATAGATAACGACAGTTTTTGAAAATAAATTGAATCTCGATTGAAAGGAAACTTGGAATAATAGCATATTAAATATTAATTAGAAGGTGGAAATTCCTTCGAACACATTACATTTTATTCATGTTTATGGTGCGAGATTCAACTAGCATTGCGGCTTCGATGTGATAAAAAGGCTCTCCTCTCCATTTGGTATATGCGGCATGGGCAGCACGCCTATCCCCTTTGTGCCTCGCGAGAAACTCGTTGTACTTGGTGCACCATTTCATAACAAGAATCGTCCTATGACTAATGTGGGACGGCAAGTAAGGATATCGTAGTTTCTTGTTGTTATTAACGAAAGGACCCGAACCAACTTGGCTCCAAAATATACTATCATGTTGATGTTCTTCGTGGAGATCCTTGACGATGTAATAATTTTTAACCCATTCGGTCTCTTCCTCGACTTGCTTGAATCTTTACCGGAGTTGGGATTGTTCTTCGTCTCGTTTTTTGGCCTCGCGCAGCTCTTCTTTTTCCTTCTTAGGATATGGCGTGAAAGTGTATGGTTTTTTAGTAGGTCGCATGCTTTTTTTGCGTATCTCTTCTTCCATTGCCAATATTGATTTGGTTGGTCGCTTGCATCTTCTAAGTATGTTATCAATTGAATTGGTAGTTGATGAAGGATTTGCCATTTAAAAAAAAATCGTGAGGTGGTTTTCAATTGAATTTTCTCCTGGATGTGTTCCTTTATATATAGAATAATTACCAACGGCTATTTTTTTGGGAAAGAGTGGATACAAAAAGAGTCGTTGGGGGTATTTTCAAGAGAGTCGTCCATGTATACACTATCATGATTACGACCCTTAGGCGTATAACTAGAGTCGTTACTGTGTATGTATATAGGGATCACGACTCTTAGTATAAAAACATCCAGGATACCACCAAATTTTTACAGTTAGAGTCGTTAAGGGTTATGTATATATGGATGACGACTCTTAGTTGGAAAAACATCCAGGAGAAGAACAACATTAGGACCATAAGCGTCGTTAGGGTGTATGTTAATATAGATGACGACTCTTAGTTGGAAAAAACATCCAGGAGAACATCAAATTTGTACAATTAGAGTCGTTAAGGTGTATGATAATTCAGATGACGCCTCTTAGGCGAATAAACATCCAGGAGACTATCAAATTTTTACAGTTAGAGTCGTTAAGGTGTATGTACATACGGATGACGACTCTGTAAAATAATTCAAATTGCCTATGAGGGTCGTTGGTGTTTTAATCCAACTAGGATAAGACTGTAGATAAACAAGAGTATGCCGCAAGATAAAACGCATTGTATTCATTAAGCATTCTTGAAAATACAAATATCTGGGTACAAGATACAACCATTATCAAAAAGTATGCTTCAAAATACAATGCATAGTTGAGAATAAACATCTTCTCTCACGATTCACTGCCCAAGTCTGAGTAAACCGGGGTTGGGTCCATAGCATTCCAAATGTTCATTCCAAACTCACACTGGTTTGTCCACTCCTTGGTGTTCTCTCCCCAATCACCATACACCCGTGGTAGAGGAAATTCTTCGGAAATCTTCAAGCCTATGTAATGGTTATCATTGACATGTGTCATTATAATTCTTCTTTTCTTTATCGCCGCCTCGCACCTAGTTTTTGAGGGTACGTACATACAAGAGCCTCCGGGGTAGCCTTTGCTGAATACAAACACAAGTGAATGTGTCCGCCAAAAGTTGGCCACCAAAAGGCATTTGCATCCAAAACTTATAACCGTCCTTCTTCGACCCCTTCCTCCATTTCACGTTTGAAACCAACTCCCTAAACTTCAATTCCTTCTCTTTTTGATCTCCTTCCATGAGCATTGTCAAATATAGTTGTTTGTCCACAACTAGTTTTTCTGCCATTTTTTTTTCTTGCATATTCGATTTGGGTGAGCTTAAGTTCGTCGGCCTCGTCAAAATGCCCTAATTGTTCCGTTGCAACATGGTAACCACAATTTCCATCGCCGTCAACGTCGTCGGTGGATAAAAGGTAATCCAAGATGACGTGAGGAAGTTGATCAGTATACTATTTATACAAAGTGTAAGCAACACGGTGTGGTCTTCCTTGGGAATCTCTAGGGGTTCGTGGATTACCCTTTATTCCTCTTATCGTCACCATTCCGCTCGTTTGGCTTTTTATTGGTACCGACCACATGGTCTACAACATCCATGTCTTCCTTTTGTTTCACTTCTATTTCACTTTGGGTCAAATCTTGTTTTTTTGTCCGACCCCTTGCCTTGGGTAGGAAAGAGTTCTCATACTCCGTATATTCCTCCTAGACATACTCATGACGTGACATGTCACTTTTGCAACTCTTGGCCGCTTTCACGGTTTCTCTAAACGACTTTTTAGTTATCGGTCTACCCGGTGGTTTTTGTTTGATTGGCTCTTCTTCTACTCCCAAGCTCTTACGGGTAGTCGGCCACAAATTAGAAACCAATATTTGTCTTCCTGCATAATTCATTTTTCGATATTTGTCATTGATATACTTGCCAATCTCCAGGTCTCCAAATTGTTCATCATCGGCTCCTGTTGGATTTGGGTTGAATGAAAGTTGCTTCCAAAAAGGATCGACATTTTCAATGGGAATGATCACCTTTTACCCACCGAGCTTATGTTTACATGAAAGGCCAAGCCACGTCTCAGTTGTACAATTATATTTAATCACTTTTCCATTGGAAGCTTTCGCTCGAAATTTGTTTAGCTTAGTCATCATATGCTTTATTGCCTACCATGATACTTGGTGTGCAACCCCACGTAGCAATTCTTTGTCTTCCATGTATTGCTTCATAAAAAGGTCTTTATTATACTCCATCTGAGTCACTATCTTGCTAAGATCATCCTCGGCGTGCTCGTGAATAGCTTCCTGTACCGTAACTACCCCACCAGTGTTCTCTTGAATAATTTTTTTCAAACGTCCATGGGAATGCTCTGCAATACTCGTGGACTCATTTTGGTAGTGCTTGTACTTATTGGTCCATGCATAAACAAAATTCTCCTTCCAAGGATTCAACCATGTATCTAGGCAATAGTCGACAACCTTCTTATGATCCGTACTCCAATCATCAATGAACTTTTGAAGATTTTCATAGTACTTTACTTCGGTCTTCGAATGAGCCAAATGGTCCCAATCTTTGCAGAAATCCTCCCATAGATCACCATCTTCAGCATATTTTTCATTTTCTTTCATTTTCTCTTTGGCTATCTCTTTTTTTTTGAAAGTTTACTTAGACGCTCGTCTTCCTCCTTGGAACGTTGATTACCCTTTGCAGGCTTGATCTTTTGGATATGATTCTTGCAATTAGAAAAAATATTTATTTGGATGTGTCACGTACAAAGAAAATGTTGAGCAAGTGGAAAAACTTGACGAACGACACTCATTACTGCAAAATCCCTATCCGTAAATATAACATGAGGTGTCTCTTCGCCACGGTAAATCAACCTAACTTGTTCCAAAACCCAAACATAGTCCTCTATTTCTTCCTTTTCCATAAAGCACCATGCCACGGTGAATGATTGCTTATCCGAAGTATGACTAACCACGTTCAACAACGGCATGTTATACTTGTTGGTCTTATAGGTGCAATCTATGAACAAGACCTGGTAAAAACAATGAGCCAAATCCACCATCCTAGGATGGGAAAGAAAAATATAAGTCACTTTGTCGCCCGGACCCACCCTTGTTTGCATGGCGTAGTTAAGTTTTTCTGCCAACCACTCTGATTGTTGCATAATTAATCTACCATCCCATTCAGTTCTCTTGATCGTTGCTTTGGAAGCGTAGATTGTGGAAATAATAGACAAGTTTGTCTTATCTTCCGCCCTTATTGCATTTAGGACCTGAAGGGGTCTACATCGCTTCATCTGCCGGACCTTTTCCATTTGATGTGGTTTCAATCTGGCATATGCTGGGTGCCCTAAAAGAGTACTAGGTGGAGGATGGTTGTGACGACCATACGGAATACTATACAACCTCTATAAATGAGTTTCATGATGCCTTTTGAAAACAATCCTGAAGGGACATTGTATCTTCTTCGACGAAGTTTTGTAGACCCTCGTCTTCTTCTTCTCATACTTGTAGTTCTTCCCTTTGTGAATTTATTCCTTATCCCCCGCTCTCTCGCATACCATCTCCATTTTCTTATAATCAACGTGTTTGCTTTGAACAACTACGCACATCTTCTCTTTTGCCTTGGAAATAATCCATTCCTTGACCTCAGCCTTTGTTTTCCACATCTACATTAAACTAATTACACATTCATGATCGAACACTAATTAAACAATTTTCATAAAGATATACATCGATTCAAACATTAAAAACGTACCAAATCGGTCATATAGTATTGGGAGGTATCCGGACCGATAGTGGAGACGGGTTCAGGTTGAGAGCTCAAGTACAACCAACTACAGAGAAAAGATAAAATATCATTCCACATTCGTCAATTTATGAGATGTTAGCATGACGACCCTAACAGTCGTCATCTTTATTTATAGGTTAACGACACTGACAGTCGTCAACATTAATTTTGCAGAACAACGACCCTTTCCTCGACAAATGACGACCCTCTTTATACACAGACGACTCTACATTCCAAAATATAAACCATTCTGCCCAGTTTTCACCTAGGGTCATTACTGTATATATATCTAGCTTGACGACTCTGTACGAAGTTATTGCAGACTTTGAAAATCAACGGTAACTTTGACTAGTAGGAGCAGTTATTGAAGTAACCATTTTTTATTAAAAAAAACTAGCCGTTGGGTACATTTTTGCTATAAATAGAGACCTATCTCTTCCAAACTTATTCACCCATCACTTTCAATCTTCCTAAATCAGTCACCCATCACTTTCAGTCTTCCTAAATCAGTCACCCATCACTTTCAAAAACTAAAAATGGCTCCAACTCCGTTCAATAATCTAGAAGATGTTGCTATTGTTAGAGCACACACCACTCTCACAAAGCACTCCATTGAGGAAGCGCAATGGGTGGCCAGTAACGAAGACCCAACCAGAGGGCCTTACCTCGGGTTGGATCAAACCACCTATGCTTGGTGGAAACGTGTGTTTAAGGTTTTCAAAGCACTAAACGGAAATCGTTCAAGGAGGACGCTCCCGCAGATAAGGGAAAGGTACGCTTATTTATACAATGAATACGTATTGCTGAGAGACGAATTGAAAGCTCGGGCTGACGCTATGCCCAACGAACCTCGAATGAGTAGAGTAAGTTTATGAATCAATAGGCCTTTCATCAAAAATTATTTATTTGGTTATGATTATTCAACAACGCTAACTTATTTAAAAAATATTTTTCAAAGTATACTTTGGGTCGGAGCCAATACGAATTAAAGTACGGCCATGAGTTTTTGCACGAGGACTGCTACACTCTCTTGGAGGAAGTTAAATGTCAATTCGCCCAATATAATTAAACTCGTATAGATTTTCTAGCGCAATGTATTGAACAATTTTATGTGTTTTCCTTCTATTTTATTTCAACTACATGTATGTTTTTTTCGGATTCAATAAAATGCATGACTTCAAATATTGGTTCAATAACTATAGTTCAGAAAGAGTCGTCATGGTTTGTAAAAAACGAAGTGACGACTCTAAAGATTGTTTGAAATTGTTGGCATGAGTCGTCATTTTTGGAGAAAGACATATTAACGACTCTAAATGTCACTTAACACAGAGACTCTTTGACGGTAGAGTCGTCAGTCAGTAAACAAAACACATAGACGACTCTTTTGATCATCAAGAGTCGTCACTTGGTTAATATAAATGATAACGATCCTTAAAGCAGTTAATGTGAATTTTGAATTCACCAAATGTGGTTGAGTCGGGCAACGGTTAAAAATTCAAAAAAGTGACCGTTGGGTCCTTAATCTCTATAAATAGAGACCCATATCTCACCCCTTCTTCACCCAAACCATAATTCTCAACCTTCACATTCATTCTCATTCATTTATTATCCTAGAGGAAAAAGAAGAGGAAACACCATGATCATCACAGTATATCTGTTCATATTCAGATTATATCAATTTTGTAAAACTTATCCAATGCTTTGATCAATACTAACTGAGTATGTTTGCGTTTTCAGTTGAGGAAGGCGTATGGCTATTACGAGGAGCTTCGTGGGAAAAAGTTTGAGTTCGACGATTGCTACTTTATCTTGGAAGGCACCATGTATAATAACATGCTTTATGATTAAGTGTATAAGTGCACCGTTATTATTTATTGTATTTCATTTCCTTCAATGTATCGCTATGAAAGATGTATGCCTTTTACGATTCAATGAAATGATTCTATGAAATCAAAAATTATGATAATCCAGTGAAAGGGTCGTTAGTATATTAAATAAAACACCAACGACTCTACATAAAATTTGAAATGGATGGATAGGGTCGTCATCTTCTATGAATACATATATGACGACTCTAAGTGTTTTATTTACTGAGAGTTTTGGTTTTAGAGTCGTTTGTCTGTAAAAAAAAAAATTAACGACCCTTTCTGACCTAGCTAAAAGAGTCGCCAGTGTTTATCACACCAACCTAACGATTTTTCATAACCTCGGAAAAGTTTGCGGGTTTAAGTCGTCATTGGTAATGTCAATTCAATGACGACCTTAAAAAGTCGTTAGTGTATACAACACCCGACTCTAACGACCCTCACTCTGAATAGTTTCATAGTGACCATGAATCGACCACTTGGAGCACCATTAAGACGAATCGAAGGGTATAACATGTTTACCTGATTGTTTTGAGCTCCGGGTTCTTCATTTCGAGGATTGGTTCCTTCCTTTTGAGCAATAGGTTCTTCATTTGCACCATTATCCATGGCTTCCTCTATTAACATTTCTTCATCAAACATCCAATCCATAGGATTAGTTGAGACAATATAACCATCAACACTAACATGGTTGTTATTTGAAGCTTCACCAACCTCATTCCCTCCACTTGAATCACTCATTTCTAAAAACCCTAGTTTTTTCCACTCAAAAACTCCTCTTCTTCTCAACATATAAAAACCCAAAAAAAAAAACAAATCCCCAAAATTTTATCCAAAAATCAGATTTTAATCTAAATACATTTACCACACTAATCAAATTAATTAATTCTTAATACTAATCATACAGGGATATTTTAGCCATTTAGAAAATATTTTTTTAAGATGACCCAAACTAGGATTGGGTGACCTTTTTTTATTTCATGGCCCCAATCAAACTAGGGTATATATCATTCTTTCTTCTTCCTCCTCTTCCTGACTGATGGTCTCCGTTTAATTTTATTCAGAAAACAGAGAGGGAGTGCACGGTCTGTATAGCTAACCTCAGATCAAAAGACGGTTGCAGATCCACAGAGATGATGAGAAGAACTAATTCTTCATCCGGTGTTGTCTTTAAAGATTTTCTTTTTGCAGTTTCGTAGTCTCAGTTGATCTGAACATAGCATACCCGAAGCGATTATAAATTTGGTAAATATATGCCATCCTTTCTTCTTCTTTCTGACTGCTGGTTTCCATTCATTTTATTTAGGAAACAGAGATGTAGTTAAGGTCATGGTCTGTAAAGCAAACTGCGAATCAACAGACGTTGAAGATCCACAGATGATCAGAAAATCTAATTTTTTACCGGGCGTCTTGGTCCATGAGAAGAAGTCAGGTAAAAATCATATTTCAGTTTTTAAAGATAAAATTTTTATTCTTCTATTTGCAGTTTCATCTCTCTCTCTATCAATTGTGAAAAGAATACATGAAAGTATTAGTTGATCTGAGCATAGCATACCCGAAACACCTCAAATTCATTAAATTAAACCTCTGAAAAATAGATATAGGAATTCATTGCCTGAATTCAAACAGCAAATCAAATCTGATACTAGGGAAATTCATCTAATCTACTGATACTAGGGAAATTCATCTAATCTAATTAAAGATATTACTTATTGTATTCTCAAAATCTCATCTTTAGTGGCTTTCATTATATATCATGTGATTTTCATGATCATCACAGATCACAGTATATCTGTTCATATTCAGATTCACAGTATATCATGCAATTTTCATTATATCTGTTCATATTCTTTACTTATCATTACTGTAAAAGTAAAGTAATGATCATCACAATATTATGATGGTCAGATTCAATTAACTACCAGAAATGCAGTATATTCTTAGTTGAGCAGTGCTGTCCCGCACCGTTTTGCGGGAAGCTATCCCTTTACCGTTCGATCACGTTAAAACCCAGATCCAAGAGCCTTGAACCCTTTAAGGGAAATGGTGGATCCTTTACTGAGAAACTCTACTATTAAAGTGAAAGGTTAAAAACAAAACAAAAAAGATAATAGGAATTTCATTTTAGTGTTAACTTATTTTAAATACTAAAAACCAAATCTAAAATGTTTATGTTTAAATCTTATTGTATGCGAAAGAGGATCTAATAATTCAGTTCATAGTGTCCGAGCTCAAAAAGCAGTCCCTACTTTTGTTGTAAGCAGTCCCTTTTAGTTTCTCTCTCACTCTTTTCTGAACAGTTTCTTTTTTATTACCGGATGCCATTGTAATAACTTCTGGACACATAAGCACCAGGGATAGTAGATGCATCCAAAAGAGCTTCTCCTAGGGTGAATGTATGTATTTCATATGTCATCATTTTTAAGACGTTCTCTAGTTTTAAAATCTTAAATATTAGGATTATTTTATCTTTTAACCTCCAACATATAAACTTTCATGTCTTTATTTTAGTTATTTGTACTATATAATTGGTTGAACATATTTCTATCTTTATTTATGATTGATTTTTAGTATTAAAGTGTGAAGACATCTCTGAGTGAACCTCTAAAACTTAGAGGATGTCCAACTTTTTTTTGCCACATCATCCTTAAATATTGGTGTGTATCTTATGTGGTTAGGCTTTTTTCTTCACACATATCCTCTGGAGAAGCACATTGTCTAATGTTTTTGGTACGATACAGCTGTTGACTTTTTCTTTCTGAAATGTTTCAGGACACATCAAGAACCTTCCGTTGGATATCTTGTTAGACATTATTTCTCGGTTACCGGTCGAGTCTGTGTCGGAATGCAAACTAGTATGCAAAGGGTGGCTAAAGCTGCTCCATGGTAGAAGTTGCTTCACAAATATGCATGTTAGCCGCCAGCTTAACCAACTTTACGGTGCTGCTGCTGCTCATGGTGAAAAGTTGGACACGGGTCTCCTATTCGGGTGTGTAATAAATGCGAGCTGCGACGTGTTACTTTTCTGTGGAGGATTATATAATGATAAGATCGATACCAATAACAGGTATGCCTTCAAGAAGACACTTAAAAAGGTCAGACATCCTCCAATGCAAGTTAGAATGTCGCGAGATTATATGGTTGGTTCATGCAACGGGTTGGTTTGTCTTGCTAGATGCCACCACCGATGTGTTGATCCCATCTACGTATACAATCCTGTAACATGTGAGTATGTAAATCTTCCAAAACTAATTATACCCAAAGAAAGTAGGAGATTCCCTCCCATTGCCCGAGGGTTTGGGTATGTCCCTTCTACTGATGAGTACAAGGTTGTTAGAATCTATTACCCTGAACGTCGTGCAGTTGGACAGGTCCAAGTGTACACACTTGGTAGTGGTTGTGGGTGGAGAACTAAATGTGCACCATTCCCGTGGGTGAATGTTGAGTTTCCAGCTTCTTTCGCAGATGGATCTCTTTATTGGTTGATCGATTTAGAAATTTATGCATTTCATTTAGCTAATGAAGAGATGCGAATGATCCCATCTCCTCCTCCTTGTCACACTCCTTGCTTCGGATCTTTGGGTGATGATAATTTTGGACTAGTGGTTTTGAGAGGAAATTTATGTTTTTTTCATCAAACGTTAAATGCGCCACATATGGAAATATGGTCTTTGAAGAAGACCGATGTGGAGGAGAGCTGGTGCAAAGACTTTAGTATTGTGTACGAGAAGAAAGAAAGGGGACATGTTCGTTCCTTTTGGCCGATATTAATTACGAAGAACAACGAAATCATATTTATGTACGAATACGAGTCTCTCAGTTGTTATGACCCTGAAACTACAACTTGGAAAGAGATCGTGGCTTATGATCGTGATTTTTATCTTAACTGTATTTGGGTAAATTCCCATGTGAATACTTTTGCTTCGTTGAAAACACTTGGAGAAAAGTCGAACCAGAGAAATTACAGGAGGAAGAAGACTAGCCAATACAACTCAATACACGAACTCTAGTTTGAATTATTTTTGTTGAAGCGTACTATGGTTATTTGGTTATTTTGTTGATAGACAATCCTCTTCATGAGGGAACAAGTAATTTTGAATTATTTCGTTGTTTTCTTTGTTTTTAGTGATTTAAGGTTTATTTCGGTGTTTTCAATAATTTCTTCTTTATTAGATTTTTATTTTATCTACACTTTTAGAGTGTTTTTTCTAACGATTTGTTCGTGTTTGGGTTATCTTGTTACAAGTATATCGGCGATTCGGCAGGGTAAGATCAAGTTTTTCTCCATCATAAAAATAGATCTACGTCATTCGGCGTATTTGCTGCATATGAAGAATTTGTATTTGCTGCATATGAAGAATTTTTGGGCAAATCACTCCTCAATCATGGGAGCATCTTTTATTCTAGAAGAAAATCTATCAAAATAGTCCAATTATAATTTCATTAACTAATAATTAGATTGTTAAGATTTTTTATATAATTAGTAATAAAAAAATCATATTAAGTTAAAAATAAGAAACTTTGGAGATTTTAAATCACCGACCAAAGTTCTTTTCATTTCTCAAAATTAAGTAATTAAAAAAATTGAATCTTTTAGCTTTTCAGAATGGTTTACGGTTGAGTTTTTCCTTCATAGCCAACCGTAAGACAAATTTACGGTTAGGTGATGATGAACTCCTAACCGTAACTAGGTAAAATTAGGAATACCCAATTTTAAACCAGTTACAGCTGGGTTTTTTTAGGTCGAAACCCAATTATAAATCAATTACGTCTAGGTTTTCTTTTGTCGAACCCAACTGTAAAACAGTTACAGCTGGGTTTTTTGTGATCAAACCTAACTGTAAATCAGTTACGATTAGGTTTTTTTTTTTCCGGTCGAACCCGACTGTAAAACAGTTACGGTTGGTGTTTTTTTTAGGAAAACCCAACCGTAACTAGTTCTGAAACCTATTTTTTTTTTCCTATGGTTTCAATCAATCTAACCATTTCAGATGCAATTGGTTTGTTGATTACCATCACTTCTATCAATATGCTTCTTCCACACCTTTAATAGAGAATTCAATCGACGATTATAAGTTTTTCGAACCGTCGATCGATTGAAGTTGGTGAAATGATTTTGATTGGAAAAAAAAAAGGGGGAATGATTTATGGTTGATGAAGGAGAGGAAGTTAAGAAGAAGAAAAATAAGAAGAGCAGATCTTTGGATGAGAATTAGGTTTTGATTTTAGTTTTAGTTTTAGGTTCTTATTTTAGTTGAAGGTTATTTTAGATATTTGGTAGTGAATCATGAATACCCCATAACAAATTATTTGGTCACTAGAAATCCAAGTGAAGCCCCTCTATTGAAATGTGACGCCCCAATATTATGTTTCTTTATTAGTTGTAACAAAATATTACTTAATGCTTAAACCAAAATATGGCTACATAATTGGGCCGACCGAACGAAGCGAGGGAGGACCTTTACATGGCCATTTTTTTTTGTAAATAGTAAGTGATCAATTGACAGAAAAATATTGGGTTTTTTTTTCACTTGACACAGTTATCCCTCCCTTTTAGTCCAATTACTAGGGGTGCGCATGGTGCGGTTCGGTGCGGTTATGGTTAAACCGTTCACCTAACCGTATATAGCATGGTTACTGATTCTCAAACTGTCACCGAACCGAGTAACAATCGGGTTGGTTTTAAAACCGATCCGTGTTTAATCAATCGGTTACGGTTTTTGGCCGATTTAAAATCGACAGAAATCAACTCTGGCTTCTTCCCTGCACATAATTTATATTCAACAACCCATATCTCCTAAAATACAATCAAATAAAACAAATGTTAATCTCCCAAACCATCGGAGCAACATCACTTTTTCCAAACAAATCGAACAGAGATTCATTTGTCCATTTTGCATCTCAATTTAATTCCTCAAACAACCCAACACACGAATCTTATTAGAACACAAAGTAAAATTAAAAATGAAATACAGTTTTCTTAAAAATCCTAAATTAACACAGAGAAGATCAATATCATCTCCCCGTGGAAACCTAACACAGAAGAAAATCAATTTTCTAAGAACCCTAAAATTATAATCTTCAAACAATCAATCTCTAATTTCCCCAATCAAAAGTCGGTGGTGCTGGTGCTGATGATGTAGCAGGCGGTGGCGCTGATGATGGTGGTGTAGCAGGTAATGGTGAAATTTATCTCTCAATGTCATCTACTCAAATTAATTTACATGCCAATTTATTTTCTCAAACAAATCCAACGGACAAAGATTTATCATTCGATTTTAGATATCTATTTGATTTCTCAAACAGCCCAACACGTAGATCCTATTAGAAAACAAAGTAAAATTGAAAATGAAAATACAATCTTAAAAATCCTAAATCAACACAGAGAATCTCCTCAAAGAAACCCAACACAGAAAGAAAAAATCAATTTTCTAAGAATCCTAAAATTATAATCTTCAAACAATCAATCTCTAATTTCCCTAATCAAAAAAGACGGCGGTGCTGGTGATGGTGGTGTAGCAGGCAGTGGTGCTGATGATGGTGGTGTAGCATGCGGTTGTGCTGACGATGCTGCAGGTTGTTAGTACACAAGAAGAAGAAAAAGGAGTTGGTGATTGTGGTGATGCTCTTGATCTTAAATGGTAGTCATGACTATAAGTAAAAGAAGGAAAAAAAGAAAAGAGAAAGAGGCATATGTTCTTTGAAGAAGATAAGAAGAAGATAAAGAGAGTCGGAGAAGTGAGCGAATGTTAGTCTAGGGTTTAGGTTAGTTGCTTATATACAATAAATGAAGGGTTAGGATTAAAATGATTTATAAAATCAATGGTTATAGATATATTCGGTTAATCGGTTCGGTTAGAGTGCGGTTAATGGTGGAATCGTTGGCCGAACCGAAGATCTGACGGTTATCAAAATTAAAACCGTGACCGACCGTTGGATTATCGGTTCGGTGCGGTTATGGTTCGGTTTGTGTGGCTATGGTTCGGTTTGCGATTACGGTTCGGATTCTGTGCAGGCCTACCAATTACTATAACTCCTTATGTATCTTATTTTTTTTGGGTTATAAGTGGAAATCAAATTCTAATATAACACATCTAAAAATCCGTGCCTTCAAATTTTACAAATTTTATCTCGTTGGAAAGATAACAAAAAACAGCTACGCAACGAGTACAAACAACAATATCAAAATTTATGAACTCCTAATATGAGTGGCCTTTACACATATAATGAGATTTCTAAAAATACAACTAAACATCCAAAAGTTTTTGTTCTAGGTTTCCTCAATGATATAATAACTATATGCTTTGATAAACAAGGAACTTTTTATTGATCGGTAATGGGGGCTTGATGATAAACTAACCCTTCAAATGCCGATGAGTCTTAGAACGGAGGCAGTGCAAGGTAATTTCTCCCTTTAATTTTGTTTCAAATGATTTCATATACTAATGCTATTTATCGTTCCATTGCACGGGTTTAGAAGCACAGTAATGTATTGTATTTTCAGACTACTTGCATTTCGAGCAAACTAATCCTCAGAGCCAGCAAAACTACCTTGTTGTGTTGTTACTGGTGGAGTCGTCTATTCGGAGAGGAAAGTACCCTAATTAGGCGAAATCTCTTACGACCACTCGTTTTAAAGACTTCTTTGGGATTGGGAAGCTCTACGATTACTGTTGGTGGGAAACTAGATAATTGCGGTTTATTATTAGTTTTCGATTAATTTGGTCGACTAACGGTTGTTGAACTTTGATTGCACCTAGTTTGTTTATGCTTGAGAATCTTCTCTTCTGATATAAGATTCACTCAAACTAGATCGAAGTTTCGACGGGGATCTTTAGACTGTTTGTAGATCTAAAGACGTCTTGTGATAATCCATTGTTAACAGACTCTGTTCTGTGTGTTATTGATCACAAGAGATTCAAGTTGATTGTGTGCAGGTGTTTATTGAAGATTTAAGAAGATTTGAAGACAAAGAAGATTTCTGATTTGAGTTCATAATCTTTGGTGTGCACAAAACTTGATCGACTGGGGATCCAACTATATTCGGTTTATCTTTGTGATAACCTTGATTGATTAGTTGAGTAGATCGGCATCAATACAATTCTTTGTGATTCGAAGTATTGATTGCATAGTCTAAACAATTACTTTGGTAATTTTTGATAGAATGATCTAAGAACCTGACAAAGGAGTTTATTGGGATAAACGGAAGAGCCTTTTGTCAAACTCATATCACGTTGTTTGAAAAGAGTTGTTACCGAACAGATTTGTTGTTCCTTTACTGTTTGGAATACGAACCAAAGGAATTTTTCCAAGTGCGTGGAGGAGCAAAAAGTCCAATTACATCTGAGAAAGATAGTCTTTTTGTGGAGACAACTCCTAGTAATGAGGAAAATTCAGATAGATCATCTTCAACATCTTGATCAATTTCTGAGTCACTATCTTCAGAAATCTCATCAAGTTGCTTTTCAAGGAAGGTTTGCCAATCACCAGAGTCTACATTATAGGGTCACTGTTCGGTAGATTTCTGAGAAGATGTTATCCTCAAGTGATGATTTTTCATCTTGACTTACGTTAACTGAATCAGACATGGATTCAATTTCTTATAGGTTGGATAGCACCAAACACAGATTGTTAGATCTTTTCGTGTTTGCCTGCTCTGATACCAATTGAAAAGACGATGGTACCCAAATATACCTCAATCTAAACTTTTCCACATATAAGTCCTTTCTCCGAAAGTGATTGTCTATGACGAGATCGAGACAATACAACTAATCGGTTCACACTTCGTGTGATCGTCTATGGATACGAGATCGAGACAATACAACAACGAAGTATGTTTACTTAATAAGAGGTTCGGACTTAACCAAACACAATAGGATTACTATCAAGTAAATAGGAATTAACGTTTGTGTATTTTACTTCTAATTATAATAAAAACAATTATAATTGCGGAAATAGAAAAGTAAAAGACACAACAAGATTTTGTTAACGAGGAAACCGTAAATGTAGAAAAACCCCGGAAACTTGTCCAGAATTGATCTCTTCAGTTGTATGAATAGTGTCAGCCGATTACTTGAGCGGTTTAATCACATTGACACAAAATCTCTGTTCAATCTCTTCTGCCAATTCGATGTCCCTCTATTCTTTTTCAACACCCTCTTCCCTTTTTTTTCTGAGGATTTCTAACAAACAATTGAATCAATAATAAGAACTTACAAGAATCATGTAGAAAGGTAACTCTGTTGAAGAAGTCGGCGAAAAGGATCATTGTTTTGTCTTTGGAGACGGTGACAATAAATTTACTTTGAGAAGCACCGCAAATCATTTAGCCGTCCACTTCGGGATTAGGAGACCCAGATCAGGGGAAACTATAAAACAAGGAATAGTAAAAATGGCTGGAGAAATAGATGTACTGGCTTATTTTAAGGATAGTAATCAGATTAAAAAAAATTGATATTGAGAAAATCTTTGAGAATATACTCGAGTTAGAGACAGAAGATGTGTATGAAATTAAAAGGAACGGTGTCCTACTGGCGAAGCTACTTACACTGAATCTTTGTGTCACTGTATTTTTCACAATAGGAGCTGGAAATTCGCTGCCAAAGGACGTTTATGGAAAATATTTTGTAAATTTGTTCAGGATAAACAATACTGATTGGCCACAGCTAATTCACGAGAATCTAATGTCGAGCATTAGAAATCAAAAGTCCGGTCCTCTGTCTGTACATGGATGTGTGATACATATACTGGTAAGCGTGACAGTTTCTTCTAATTTGCATAAAAATTAACGTGAAAATATACATGAATTTATCCGGGTGCATTAGTATTTGCAGGTATATTCATGTGTAGATATATATTACTGTGTGCATAAGATAAAAGGGGAAAAAATGTTTAACTCAAGCTATTTTTATGCAGTACTTGTTCGCATCACACTCGAACTAATTCAACCAAAAAAACAAAAAATTCCCAAGGATGGCAAGATGGACATTGAAGGAACTGACTCTTAAAGTAGATATGAAGAAGCAGTGTCCATGGTAATAAAAAACAAGTCATCATTTATAATTTATTACTTAAGTTCTTAGTTATTTCCAAAAATGATCAACCTAAATTTTAAAATGTAAAATTGATTGGCCAAGATTTTGCAGGAGAATTAGTAACTGTGTATATGCTCCTTCCAGTCTATTATACTCACTGCAACGAGTTTTTGCAAGTTTGTTTATCTATCTTATTTTTCAATTTTAAATTTCCAGCTATCTAAATCACTGATAGAAGAAGGTTGGTCAGAGGAAGAAATAAGATTAACACTTGAGTCTGTCATTCCTGACACCGGTGATATGAGCCCAGACATAACGATTAAGGTGTTGAAGAATCAATTGATAATATCCCAACAATTGTTAGAGAAGAGAGACGAAGCGTATTCTGATTTGCAATCTAAAGAGTATTTTTATTACGATTTTGTTGAATTCGTCCTCTCAAAAAAGCATGGGATAGAGAGTCTGAAATCTTGTGGACACCGCATTCCAGAAAATAAACACAGGAGTTACCTATATGAAATTTTCAATCGCATGAAAGAAACCTTTACTACCTCGTTAGAAGCGGATTTTGATTCTGAAAATCAAGAATCTGAAGAAGATGATAGTAAGAAGAAGCCGCGTGGTCGCAAACTTCCCAGCCTGGATGGGAATAAACTGCTTCACAAAATGAATGAAGAAGACCAAATGAGGATTTCCAGTTTCTGGAAACATGCTACTACAATGTTAAAATCACACACTAAGTTTTTTCATATCGACATTGCTTAAAAACTATATGCACGTTCTTTGGAATTAAGAAGTGAAAAAATAGTGTCTTATTTATCCACTGAACTAACATGATAATGGTTTTATTAAAAACTTGCAGGGACTTTGCGTTTCACGTGAATGTCAATACTTTTCTAGAGGCCAAGGTTTCAGTTATCGTTATGGGATCAACACTCAAAGAACTGCTATTTGATGACTTGGTCGACACTCAAGCCATTCAGTTCTACACTTTAAGGAGAAGAATAAGAGATGCATCAGACCGTCAGAACAAAGCTCCAAAGTATAGGAACTGTGTGTACTTTGATCCTTATGCATAGGTTAGTTTTTCGATGTTCTCTTTTTCCGTTTTATGAGTTTCTGTTTAAGTTAATCCTGTTAGACATAAGCAATCCTATTGTGCTTGGTTAAGTCCGAACCTTTGTATCAAGTAAACATACTTCGTTGTTGTATTTTCTCGATCTCGTATCCATAGACGATCACACGAAGTGTGAACCGATTAGTTGCATTGTCTCGACTCAGTCTATAGACAATCACTTTCGGAGAAAGGACTTATAGGTAGGAAAAGTTTTAGCTTGAGGTATATTTGGGTACCATTGCCTTTTCAGATTCGTCATCTAAATGAACACTATCATCAAAATCATATAATGGATTATCAAAGAAAGTCTCTCGCAAAGGATCATCGACTTCCTCAAACTCACTGAAAGGTTCATCAAATAATGGACACAGTGCATGCAAAAGGATCATGGACTAAAGTGCTAATCATGTTCACCTCTTCAAGATCATCTGTTTCATAAGACTTAATAACATTAAAGACATTTAGCTATATAAACCCCACCATGAAATTTACCTCTCTTTTCTTTCATTTCTGTATTCCTGATCCCATCTTGGATTCCAAGTAGTTAATATAGTTACTCCAATTAATCAGTTAAGAAGAAAAGAATTTCTAATTCATAAAAAATTTATTATTATCAATGGAAGTAATGAAGAACCTTTGCTTAAAAGAGTCTAACGGAAAGAATTTAGTGTATTCCCCATTGTCGATATATGTTGCTTCAAGATTATTAACTTTTGGAGCAAAAGGTGAAACACAAAATCAATTATTGGGGTTTTTAAAAGCTCCAAATCTTGAGAGTGTAAAATTGTTACATTCTTTACTTACCAAATCACTGGATGAGACCCAGACATGCAGTAATAGTCAAGGACCCAAATTGTCTTTTGTTAACAGCGTTTTGGTCGAGCAATCTTATGGCTTATATCCTAAATTTAAAGAGGTTGCCAATTTAATCTTCAACGCAGAAGCAGAAGCTGTGGATTTCAGATTTAAGGTAAACTTTTGGATCGACTTGTGTTTGTACTAGGTGTGGGAATATAAATTACCAACTTCGACTTTTTATGTTGTTTTTCCTTCCTGTTTTTTGAAGGCTGATAAAGTCACACTAATGGTGAACCAATGGGTAAAATCGAAAACCAATGGATTAATCAAAGATCTAATTAAGAAAGTCGACCATAACACAATGACGATATTGGTGAATGCATTGTATTTCAAAGGATCATGGTATCCAGGTCAGTTTGATAAATGCTTAACCATGAGATCAGAATTCTATTTACTTGTTGGACATTACTCTGTTCAAGTCCCATTTATGGATAGTGGAAAAACAAACCGACATATATCTTGTTACAACGGCTTCAAAGTTCTCAAACTCCCATACCAAGTGCAAGCCCAGGCGATGACCAAGATTTCCATGTTTATAATTCTACCTGATAAACACGATGGACTTGGCGAGTTGGTTGAAAAGGCAAAAACTGATTCAGCTAACTTTTTGAATCAATATCTTTCAGTATATCCACCATCGGTACCAACATGACATTTCAAGATTCCAAAATTTAAGATAACGTTTGATTTTAACGCGAAAATAGTTCTCAATGATTTGGGATTAATTTTGCCTTTTGATAAATCGGCTGAATTTACTGGAATGGTAAACTCAAATGTTTCAGTTATTTATGTTATTCACAAGTGTTTTGTCGAAGTTGACGAAGAAGGAACTGAAGTTGCCGCCTCTACTGCCATTTATTGTGCTTTTGGAGCTTCAGGTATTTTACCTCCTCCTACGGATTTTTTCGCAGATCGGCCATTCATGTTTATGATAAAAGAAAACTACATACTGGGGTTTTATTGTTCACTTGATATGTTCTTAATCCTCTGTTAACCTCTTGACTTTATTGAGTTCATGCAACAAACTTTCTCCCTACATATTGTCAAGTCTCACATTTGTGGTAGCGCAAAAACATTTCTTTATTCTTGATAAAGTTTGCAAACTTATGAATTTAGTGCAGCCTAATAATCTCGGATGCTTTGTCGATAGAATTTTTAATATATTTGACATTTACAATTTGTCTTGATTACCCCTGAGTATCATTAGTCAATAAAAGATACATTGAGATAAAAACTGTAACAAACACCATGTTGCAGTATCTGCTAATACCTTCAAGAACATTTGTGTTATTAGCATTCATGGATTTAAGTAGTAGGCTACCAAGGTGTTCATGGGGATTCATGTCTACAATTCGTTAAACATGTATGGCTAAATGAAGCTAGAAACAAGAATTTCTTAGTTTTTTTATTTTCAATCTATATTGCTGCTCTTCGCTTATTAACTTCTGGTAGTGATGCTGGTAGTGATGTCTTCGCATCATATGCCCCATTGGCAAGGCTACGCAGCTATAAATGAGGCCTAAGCATCATTTATATCGTTCCGTCTAAGCTATGAAACTTACTTGGTGCAGTCCACATATGTACCTTCAACCAATTACCCCTCCCTATATATGTCTTGATGACATTTCTATAATTAAGAGCCGGAAGTGAATTGACATCCAACAAGTACCATTTTTGAGGTGTTTGCTTCACTATTCATGGTCGTTGCCATGTTCTGTGAGGACCAAACTTTAATGCCAGTGTAGATGGATGCAAGCCACCGTTCCTGGCGGATTTCCTGACAAACTCACAGTACTCTGTCAATCTCAAAAGACTATCCTCCTCAGATGATATGAACTACTCAAAATATTTAGTAACCATATTTAGGTTAATGGTATGAACTGCCACCATAACCATCATTTTTCAGATGGTATGAGTTGTATTTAAATGACAACAACCATCTCCATGTCTTATTAAGTGATATGATGAGGTCGAAATCATCTCTAACTATGTAGCATGAACAGTCATACTACATATACCTCCTTAACGATACAAGCTACCGACAAAATTGCAATCATGTCTCAATAGTTGATAAGAACTTCCAAGCAGTAACCAAATCATTTCAGATAATATGAACAACTTTGTGATATGTGTTGGACCACGAAGCGGCTTCCTACGTACCCTCTCCATTGCTCGAAGGGATCAAACACGACTGTAGTTCGTGAACCTTTATTTAGACTTATAAGATATCAAGTAAACTGATTTTCGTTTGTAGTGTATTAAATGAATTTCGAGTAGAGCACTACCCTGTGAAATCCAAAAGTATCCAAAAATACTAAACCGCGCAAAACGAGAATACTATAACTGTAAATTCATAAATATTACAAGAACCGAGTATGAGACATGGTTTAAAATTTAAAGCAAATCATGCATTAAAACCCATCTCTTTAAAACCCAACACAATGTCTCGACCATTTAGTTGTAGTCCATACGTGAAATCCCTAAGCTAACTACTCATCCTGTTAGCCACATACAAGTTCACACATATTGTTCAAGAAGTATTATTAGAGACATAAAAACAAGGCATACATAAAAACCACACAATGAGGTAACGAAGGATGAAGGGGACTGCACCAAATTTCTGCTTCTAAAAATGCATTCACGGTTTATCAAATCTTTGAGGTACCAATGAACCCGATCTTCTTGAAATTTTCACAGGATCCATATAACTTATGGGAATACAACATATCCAAAATTCGGAATATTCTAACGATTCATTAAAATATATCCTCCTTTTAACATGGTTGTTTTTGATATCAACACACAGAACTCAGTTACATTTGTCCCACATTTTGGGCTACCTAAGTTGATAAGAAATTCTTGAAATTATTTCAGTAGGTTACCTACATATATATAAATATCGTACTAAAATTTTAACTTTATCCGATAAGCGGATACTGAGAAACAATACAAACAGTTCTCTATCCATGGTTTGAATTCATCACATTACAGTCTCAGTTCATCCAATGCTTCGAGTAGTAAACATGAACCGATATTCTTTAAATTTTTACTGGAAATTCACCGTATAACTAAGTAACATACACAATTTCATCATAATCCAACCACTGGATCTAATGATATCAGTAGAAGGAAAAAAAATACTCTAGGGTTTACAAGGTTTTACATATGGTGTTTAAATATGAATTTTTCATTAGAAATTCCAAAATTTCTTAAATCAATTAGATAATTTGAGTACTTTATGGTAGTTATCACGATACGTAATTATCACGAGCTTCATGGCCGTCAGTCACAAGTTCTAAAAGACTCACATCAACCTTACGATCACGCCTCTTGTCCCAATGAGAAATTTCTGGCTTTCAGTTTTTTGGGACGTGTTGCACTCCTCCTTTGTACTTTAAAGAATGGGTCATTGATGGGATTGGGTTTTTCTTGAAGATAACCAATTTTTCGTATTTTTTAGAGCACTGCTCAATCAAACTCGCAAGTTTTGTTATCTCAAGGTTGTTGTCAAATTTAGTTGCACAAAATTATATCTTGATTTCTGCATATTAGTCAGGCCTCGGACTAGGATAGAAGTGCGTAGTTGAGTTTCATACATCACCGATTCACCAATTGAAGATGGAAAACAACCGAAGATATTTGGAGAAATTCGTCAACAAAAGGTATGTGAAGACTAAACCAACTTATTTCTCAAATGTTCACCTTTCTATTTTTGTGAAACAAAGTCGTATGATTACTTGTACTTTAAACATTGCATAGAAGAAGTTACGAGTCAAGCTTGTCTTGTTGAATATCTCGAAATATGATTTGAAGCAATACTTGATTAATTTAGTTAGGAACAATTTATTGTTTATGAACTAAGTAATGATTCAAGTTAATTATTTGAGAATAGCCCGAGCGATGATATTCGTCATTGATGTCATTTGGGAATGTTTAGAATCGATTGAAAATGAGATATAAATCTACTCAAAATCTGGATACTTGACAGTACGCATACCTATTCAATTGTATTGGTTTCAAATCAGTGGTTTGCACCCAGTACGCATACCTGCATAGCTCTATGGTTCGACGACTTTGGGTACACATACCTGGTATGCATGCCTAAATCATCTGTTCATGAATTGACATTTTATGGTACGCATACCCGGTATGCCTACTAAAGTGCCCGAGTTCAGAAACTGCCTTGATGCACGCATACCTTGGTAGTCTGAGTTCACGAATTGGGTTGGTACACACACCCGGTATGCATACCATCCCCGTCGAATGTTTACAAATGCATTCAAACTATTTTCTATTATATGCTTGGCATTTGATTAACTCTCTAAGACACTTCTAAGATATATTTGATCACTTAATCGCTTGTGATTATGCATTGAGATTAAAGTTTAAAGTGTCAAATAATTATGACTAAGCTTATGGTTCAACACAGATAATCGGCCATGAACTATCATTATACACAGTTCGGTTGCGATTGGCCATAATGTATATTTTACTATGTGATTTCAAGTCAAATTTCTCATATGCTTACGTGAAACCCTAACCAGTGTTTCATCTAAATTTAGAAAGTGTTTGCTTGATTCCCAAGCTACCTTAGATTGAATCTTAAGCAACCTTCAATATTGAAAGTCCTTAAATAAAGAGACACAAACAACTGGAAAATTCAAACCCTGGCACTCTTATGTGTCCTAGTTGTATCCGCTAGAGTTGTTGTCCGTTAACTTAAGTTTCCTATGAGAAACATAATTAGGTTAACGGCTTAAAGACTTCACTTGGGGATTCGTGAAGCCAAGTGTGACTATCTTTTACCTTGATAGTTCGTATATCCTGATCTTGCTTTCTGTTATCGAAGTTTTTGTAATATCTTTAAGGCGAGATAGATAAAAATCACAAAATTCTCTTCGTCTCAGACTTTGTAATTCCGCAAGATAGATATATGATAATGATTCTTAATTGAACTCGTCTAATATTGTTCTTGTGAGGTGAACAATAATCTAAGATACTCTTCGGGAGTCATAAGTACCGGATTTTGAGGTTTGATGGCTTTGCTATTGTAAACAAATTTCCTCACGTTTATCTCACGATCTAATTGGAAATCAAATAGGCTTATCTATTAGAGGAAGATTGGTATCAAAAGTATTCATTGAGGTTGAAGCAACTCTTAAGCTGTAAAGGACGTCATCTAAGGGAATCAATTGTGTAGAACCTTGCGAGGTTCAAGGACGCAAGGAGCGGATCAGAATCGAAATGCTTAGAGGGTGGATTTGGTCTCAACTATATTCCAACAAGAAGTTCTAATAGTATGCTAGTGTTTGTAGCGGCTTAATATAGTTTGGTGTTCAAATCTGGATGTGATCCTGGGGTTTTTCTGCAGTTGGGGTTTCCTCGTTAACAAAACTTTTAATTTCTTGTGTTTTTCCTTCTCCACATTATATTGTTCATCTTTATAGTAGGATTATCACAAGTAGTACGTTATCAATCATAGTAGACACGTCCATCTTGATTGTGATCGATTATAATAACTTGTTCTTGTAGAATTTGTAACTTGAAAGATATATAGATAATAAGTTTCACAATGGGAAGAATTCCGATCGGGTTATTTGGATACGACTCAATTGAGCTTGGATATTAATATTTGGAATCTTCCAAGTACTCTCACAGTTTAATCAGTTTCACTGATTTCTTGTCTAGAATTCTTTGATCGTGAGAAAAAAAGATATAACTCTTTATAAAATTTCGTTCAAGAATCATTTAGTTGGTATATGTGAAATTATATTAAGTTTTTGTCCATACAGGTTGCCGAACGAAAAAGTTGGTGATGTGTTTTGGTACCCCCATGTTTTCAGCATTACTCGAGAAGGATTGTGCATTGAAAATCTGTTGGAGGGAAAACAAGGGACTGCTGTAAAATGCTACCTCATCTTCCTTTACAAGTATGTATTCATTTATCCCTTGTTGATCAAATCAAAGATTACGTCATTTACAGTCATGTTGTGCAAGGAAACTCGCATGTTGATCAACCTTTGAGGAATTTTTTTTTCTGAAACCGGTGAATTTGTACTTGCGTCCTCTGGGATTGTGATTCGGAAGATCCACCTTGATTTTGTTGTTGGAATTGGCTTTCGCCAAGAAAGAGAAGTGCTCATATATCCAAATATATGCCAATAGGTATGGTAAGAATCCATCATTCAAAATACTAACTAAATAATTCGGCGAATATAAATGACAAAATAAATTGAATTACCTGGAACTTAGATTCCCGTTACCTTGGTTAGTGAGCGCCCTTGAAGATTTTGTCAACTCTATTTTAAAGTGTCCAACCAATGCAGTACCCCATGAATACTTATGCACCTCATTTAGGATATCCAATAGTTGAAGATATTTTCCCTCGACTATGTTCCTGTTACAATTGGGAAGATACGGTTTGCCAGGATGTAAAAAAAAAAAAAACGGTCGCAGTTGTCATGTCTTGCACTTCGTCTACACTTCCTCATTTTCAAAAATATTAGTGGTCCCATTATATGTGTCCCTCATTATCTTCAGATTAAACTTCATCCTTCTATAACCTCCTTTAACAATAAATATAGACTCCGACTTCTTCTCATCCCAACCAAACAAGATTTTGATCAATTTTTGAAGATCCTCCCAAGGAATACAATTATCGTACTCGTCTTGGGTGGATTTTCCATTGACCTCAAGGCTTAGAATTTGATTACAATCGTTGGGAGTGGCCGTTATCTCACCGAATGAGAAAACTATCGTAATAGTATCCCTATAAAACCTCTCACAAAATGCAGATATGGAAACTTTTTCATACTCAACAAATGAATTCTTCACCGCAAACCACAACCAAGAGTTTTTGACAATATCTTTCACATCCCAACATTCCTTCTTTTGTGGCCAAGTCTTCATAAGAATATTCGAAGCTTAAGGCCTCAAAAATACAAATACAACCTTGCTAGAAAATTATAAAGAATAACTAAATAACAAAAATCAAGATTGAGATTACTTGCAATTGTAGAGTAGATTTGATATGCCCACGAGTCGTTCTATCTGAAAAGCACATGTCCACCATCCTCAGATAACCCGAGGACACCTAGTTTTTCAATATTTTTCATGCAAGGAGCGACAATCAATAGGTCTATTTGGTTTCTTATCCTTCTTTGTCATTGAACCGACTGATACTTTTCAACCTCAAACCCTTTTATTGACCATTACCTTAACTTCATATTTTTCATTATCTTCTTGTGGAACTTCACATTATCTATCATCATGAATCATCCTCATCATCATCATTACCTCCTACAACATCCGGAATTCATTGATCATCATCATCCTTACTTCCTCTAGCAGTCGGAATTCTTTGATCATCATCATCATTGCCTTCTCTAACAGGTGGATTTGATTGGTCTTCATGAATTTTATCCGAATCACTTAGTTCATGTAGTGGCGATGGATGGGTATCATTTCGTTCACGAATTTGAAGTGTTCTAGGCTCCACAAATTTCCTAAGTGCTGCAGTCTAGAGTTTATCGCTTTTGCGAGGAAGTTTTTAAGGATGAGTAACATTTTTCTTTCCTTGATTGACCTTTTGGAGCCTAAAGAATAACACAATACACAAGGAACCAATTAAAATTTGCATATACAAGCTAAAAATTCAGAAACTGTGACATTGCATTGCAATTAGTCTTCAAGGTCGATAGTCAAACATAATGACGACTAAATATCTCATGGACTTGGTCATCACGGTTATAATATCACAAACATGACGACGAATAACAAAAATAGACACACGAAACTTTGGATTTTGGCAGTTATTGGTCGTCAGGGTCGAAAATGTATCAAAATGACAATCATCACCTAGTCGGCAAGTTAGGTTTTCAAAACCTTGACGGTTAATTACCAAATTGAACACATGAAAATCGGTTTTTGATTGTCTCTAGTCGGCATGATTCATATTTGCATAACTTGACGACTAATCATAACCGTCAACTAGTCGTCAAGGTTTTGGGATGAATATCATGACGTCCCTGTGTGAATGTTATTTTCAGAGATGAAAATTTGTCACGCTATTCACCACAGGAAGATGGCGACTAAAAGTAAACATGAAAAGTCGTCAAGGTAGATGAAGAGATACCCTGACAACCACATAACTGCAATTCAACAACTTCGGTTTTTCCGACCTAATTTAACATCCAAACAACAAAATAAAACAGTACATTGAGTATGTGTACTTACTTACTTTCTCAATCTCGTCATTTCTTCACTTTCATGGATTTATTCTTTGGTTACAATGCCTTTCCAATTTTACGGGCAGGACGTTCAGGGTTTCTAGTAGTTTGTTTGATGCATTTTCGCACCTTGAAAATTAATCGACGATGAAATTTTCGAATCAACGGTTTCGACGAATTTTCCAAACGACAACATGATGGAAAGGGAGAAGAAAACGCCGAGAGGGGGAAGATTTCCATTAGGTTAACACTAGGAAAATGAAATGAAATGAGTTTGATAAAATCAAGGGTAATTTAATTAGGATTTGACAAGTGTATTTTCGTAACTTTATCCCGTTTTAACACCCCTTACCCAGATCCACTCAAATTTTTGGATACCCCAATTAATTTAGATATCACCCGGATGTTTATTTCGGGCATGTGAAAATTTCTTTGGACTCGAAACCATTTTGCCGACGCACCATTACAATGAACGGTTCACAAATTCAAAAGAGTTATTCCAAACTAGGATTTAGTTATCTAGACAAAGAATACCACAGGAATATATTTTTGTGAATCGAATTTGGGTTGCAAAGATAAATCAGACAAATGGGTGATACGCAATAACGTGGTCCTAAATGAAAAAGCAACAAGTGGCTCTTATTCTCAAAAGATAAAAAGATAAGAAGGCAGGCAATTTAGTCCTGTTTAGTTGATTTGAGTTGGATATTCCTTGAGATATTTGTTTGTTTTAAGACATCCTCCCCATGCTGCCCTCCATCTTGATTCCTTGGAACTTAATACCCGAATATATCGAGTGATGATGCAACATTCTCGTCATCTTTTTTATGCTGCATACACATAAATAAGAACAACCACTACGTATCTTTTCTTTCCTTAAGTTCGTTACAACCATCATCGTCATCTTCACCATCATCATCATCTTCACTGAAAACCGAAAAAATGAGTGATTTTTAAGTATCGGATTCAGTTTGTTTCTTTGTTTCCTGAGTGTGAAGATCAATGGCGAGAAACGAGTGGATAAATGGATATTTAGAGGCAATTCTCGATGCAGGAAGTAAACTTCAAAAGCAAGGTTCAAGCATCACTAGTAAAATAGAAGCGAAGAACAGAAATTTGAAAGGAGACGTTATATTTTCTGCTGCTTTGGAAGTTGATGATAACAATAACAAGGAAACGGCAGTATCCGCCGGGAAGGCTTTCAGTCCGACTAAATATTTTGTTGAGGAAGTTGTCAACAGTTTTGATGAATCTGATCTCCACAGAACATGGATTAAGGTAATAGCAACAAGGAATACGCGTGAACGCAATAACAGACTGGAGAATATGTGTTGGCGTATATGGCATCTTGCTCGCAGTAAAAAACAGGTATTCTAATCATCACTATACTTGAATAATAACGACGACCAAGTAGAAAATACAGTATATTTTACACGGTCTAATATATATGGCAAAATAATAGATTGCATGGGAAGCGGCACAAAGTTTAGCGATTCGTCGCCTTGAGCGCGAGCAAGTTCGCATTGATGCATCCGAGGATTTGTCAGAACTTTCTGAGGGAGAGACCAAAGAGAAAGGAGAAAGTTACAATCGATCAGAATCATTCAAGCCAGAAAAGCTTTTCAGGATCAATTCTGATCTCCAAATTTGGACGGATGACAACAGCAAATCCAAGCGGCTATACATAATATTGATCAGGTATAATATAAGCAGCATTTATTCTATTCACCAATGCTATGTATACCGACCTGTGCAACTATGAAAATTGAGACATGTCACAAACCAAATGGTTTGACTTCGGGTACTTGCAAAGGAGTTGGGTGTAATTTACACGAAAAAGAGCGGACCTTGATGCAATAATTAGTAGTTAGGGTTGTGAAATCAAAAATACCGAAGGTTCTGTTTCCAATATTACGGAAATGCAATAATTTTCTTACTTTCAAAAAAAGGAAAGGGATAATTTGCGTTACCTCCCCTGGCCAAGATCATAATTAGCGTTACCTCCCCTACAGAAATTAAATTAGTGAAACCTCCCCTCGTTACATTTTCCGTCCAAAGCTAGTTATCCCGGTGACTTTGTACACGTGGACAGCTTTTACACGTGGACTTTGACTTTCCCACGTGTAAAACCGGTAGTAGGGAGGTAACGCTAATTATGATCTTGGCCAGGGGAGGTATTCTGGGAAAGTCAAAGTCCACGTGTAAAATCGGTCCACGTGTACAAAGTCGGCTTGGACCTGGGATAACCGGCTTTGGACTAAAATATAACGAGGAGGTTTCACTAATTTAATTTTTGTAGGGGAGGTAACGCTAATTATGATCTTGGTAGGAGGTAACGCAAATTAACCCAAAAGGAAAAGAAAAGTTCTTATTCTTTTTTTACTGCCTTTCATTTCTGAAAAATTGATACACTTACATTTTTTATTTTTGCTAAAAAAATAAGCTAAAGTAAAAAAGTGAAAGTATTTAACAGATCACAATATTTTTTTTCTTTCTTGAATGGTAAAGCAATCGTTGTTGAGAGTTTCAAACTGGAACATTCGTATGAAACAAAATAATTATCACCAGATTTACCACTAATATTGGATTATAATCCCATAAAATTTGGTAAATTCATGTAACATCCTTGTGAACTAGTAACGTCAACACAAAATTGGTTAAAAAGACCAAAGTCAACAAATCCTTGGTGAAAAAGACTTCTAGATTTTGATACTGTTTAAATGGACAAAAATACAAAAATAGTCGGGATGTAAACAGTTTCATCCTACCAATTTTCAAATACTTTTTCTTTTTTTAATTTACATCCGGATGCATCCAGTTTCATCTTTGCTATTTTTTAAATTTAAGTCAGAATGTATCCAGTTTCATCATTAGTATTTTTTTTTTTTGTCAATTTCACCCATATTAATTTTTACTCGTCCATTTGAACCAGGTTTTAAAAATATTTGGACAAATGACCCATTTTCCGTAACATCAAATACGACAATCTGGCTGGAAAAAGAAAAAAAAAGTTACGAATATTTTCCCTCCAGAAATAATATTAAGCAATGAGATTTTTGTTTTAAATTATTTTTTTTCTTTTTCTTTTTTTGTTAGTTTGCATGGTTTGGTGCGTGGGGAAAATATGGAGTTGGGAAGAGATTCAGACACAGGCGGGCAAGTGAAATATGTTGTAGAGTTAGCAAAGGCTCTAGCCAATACCAAAGGGGTCTACCGAGTTGATTTGTTGACTCGCCAGATTGCATCATCTGAAGTGGATTCAAGTTACGCTGAGCCCATTGAAATGTTAACTTCCCCTGATGATGCTGATGGCCAAAGTGAAGGTGATAGTTGCGGAGCTTACATAATCCGACTCCCTTGCGGTCCTCGAAATACATATATACCGAAAGAGTCATTGTGGCCTCACATACCAGAGTTTGTTGACTGTGCACTGTCACACGTAGTGAACATGGCAAGGGCAATAGGGGATGAAATGGAAGGAGGGAAACCGGTATGGCCGTATGTCATACACGGACATTATGCAGATGCAGGAGCGGTGGCTGCGCAACTGTCAGGTGCCTTAAATGTTCCGATGGTGCTTACCGGACATTCATTGGGTAGGAACAAATTTGAGCAATTATTGAAACAAGGGAGATTAAGTAGGGAAGATATAAATTCGACATACAAGATTATGCGAAGGATTGAAGGAGAGGAAATGGGGCTGGATGCTGCTGAAATGGTGGTTACGAGTACTAGACAAGAGATTGAAGAACAGTGGGGATTGTACGATGGTTTTGATCCAAAGCTTGAGAGGAAACTTAGGGTCAGAAGACGACGAGGTGTTAGTTGCCTTGGTAGATACATGCCTAGAATGGTGGTAAGCAAACTATAACAACCCCTCTCTTTTCGACGACCAAACAAAATTTCACTTTCATAGTAAATCCTAGCATGCTATGTTGTGAAAGGCGAGCTAGGCGCCCAAGGCGCCAGAAAAAGGAGATAATATTTTTTGGGCGACTTAGGCACGCCTAGGCGTTAGGTGCCTCTCCTAGCGCCTCACACGACATAGCTAGCTTGTACTTCCATTAATCCTGTTAGTTAGTAGACACTTGAAATTTGGGTACTTTGAATCAGGTGATACCACCAGGGATGGACTTCAGTTATGTGACACAGCAAGATTCTTCCTTAGATGGGGATCTAACCTCCTTGATTGGCTCTGACAGAACTACTCAAAACAAAGGACATCTCCCTCCCATTTGGGTTGAGGTACTTCTGAATTCTCAAGCACTGTGATTCATTTGAACTTCACTGTTACCGGTGGGAATCCTATCTGTGATTTCCCATTTATGATTTATCATGCCAATGCAGGTAATGCGATTTTTCACAAACCCTCACAAACCCATGATACTAGCCTTGTCACGTCCAGACCCCAAGAAGAATGTCACTACTTTACTTAAGGCGTTTGGCGAATGTCAACCTCTAAGGGAGCTCGCAAACTTGGTATGAAGCACATCTCTGACAGTGTTAAATCCCAATAATATCTTTTTTTACACATCATACATGTGTAACAGGTTGATTGGGGCTAATACTAGCAAGTACATATTTATTTGCAGACTCTAATCCTTGGAAATAGAGATGACATAGAAGAGATGTCGAACAGCAGTTCAACTGAACTTACAACAGTTTTGAAGCTCATCGACAAGTATGATCTGTATGGTCAGGTTGCATATCCTAAGCATCACAAGCAATCTGACGTACCCGAGATATACCGTCTGGCTGCAAAGACTAAGGTATATATCCACTTCTTTTCTTAAATGTCAGATTATTGCCGCTGAAAATTACTAATCCTGTTATTTGGATGCATTATGTATACAGGGAGTTTTTATTAATCCTGCGCTGGTAGAGCCGTTCGGCCTAACTCTAATAGAGGTACCAAATTGATTGCTCTAATTTATCTTGTTCTTTTATTCTTTAAGTATTGGTCTAACTACTTCTACTGCAATATTTTGCAGGCAGCTGCATATGGTTTACCTGTTGTTGCAACTAAAAATGGAGGACCAGTGGATATTCACAAGGTAAAACTTTCTTGCTCTACAAACTGCAGTTGAACTAAGGATACCAAATGGTGACATGGGAGTTTTCTATGAACTTGTGCACATAAAGAATGTTGTTTCATGGCGGCTCTTACCAGGCACTGAACAACGGGCTTCTAGTTGATCCGCATGACCAGAAAGCAATAGCTGATGCTCTCTTAAAGCTTGTTGCAAACAAAACACTCTGGTCCGACTGCCGTAAAAATGGTCTAAAGAACATTCATCGTTTCTCATGGCCAGAGCACTGTCGTAACTATCTGTCACATGTTGAACACTGCCGCAATCGACACCCCACAACACGTCTTGAAATTGTGCCTAGTGCTGAAGAACCAATGAGTGATTCTCTAAGAGACGTTGAAGATCTCTCTCTGAGATTCTCTATTGATGGAGATCTCAAGATTGGTGAACTTGTCGATGCTGCTACTCGGCAAAAAGAGATCATTGATGCATTAATCAAGCGTCGCCTTCGAACTGACCAGCAAATACCAGGTATAGTGATAACCTCATTACTGAGTGTAACAGTTCAGATGTCAGATGGTAACCGGTTCCTATTGGCAATGCAGGTGTCAGTTATTCCCCTGGAAGAAGGCAGAAGCTTTGTGTCATCGCTGTCGATTGTTACAATGCAGATGGAACGGCGTCAGAGAACTTTTCAAAGATAATCAAAATGATAACAACGGTATCAGGAACAGGGTTAGCTGGTATGGTGATATCCACTGGTTCTACGTTGGCGGAAACCGTTGAGGCATTGAAATCTTGCCAAGTTGAACCTAGTGATTTTGATGCCTTGATTTGTAGCAGTGGCAGCGAAATGTATTACCCATGGAGAGATTTAGTAGCTGACTTGGATTATGCAGCCCATGTAGAGTACAGGTGGCCTGGAGATAATGTACGTTCTACCATTATAAGGCTTGCCAGGGAAGACGGTGCATCTGAAGATGATGTGACAGAGTATGATGCAGCAAGCAATTCCAGATCCCATGCTTACTTAGTCAAACCAGGAGCCAAGGTCAGAAAGTCGCTCTCCCCTGTTAGCTTTATGATTGTGCAGACTACAGATTATAATGTTCCATATATTCTCATTGTGCAGACACGGAAAGTGGACGACCTAAGGCATAAGTTGAGAATGAGAGGTTTCAGGTGCAGTACTGTTTATACACATGCTGGAAATCGCTTAAACATCGTCCCGTTGTTTGCATCCAGAGCTCAGGCACTAAGGTTAGTCTCAATGCTAATGCTGAAAGATAATTAACTTGGAAAAGTTAATTTTACATTCTGACAAGATATTTTTCTGCTTTCTCTATTATGTTATAGGTACTTATCTGTCAGGTGGGCAATTGAGCTCTCCAAAATGATAGTGTTTGTGGGAGACAAAGGAGATACTGACCATGAAGACTTACTTGTTGGACTCCACAAAACCATAATTCTTGAAGGCGCTGTAGAATATGGAAGCGAGATGTTTGTGCGTGGTGAAACAAGTTACAAAAGGGAAGATGTAGTTCCACCTGAAAGCCCCAATATCTTCTGCGTAAAACAAGGTTTCAATGAGCAGGACATATCTCTTGTGCTGGACGCTCTTCTTGTGACAAAGTAGATGCAGACCAATAGATGCATGCCTCTCTAGTATGGCGGTAAAATCGTCAGGTGGTGATACGAGCTCAAAAGTTCGTTAACAACATAATTCACTCATCAAATAAAAATGTAAAATTTTCATTTTTCCAATATATCCACACATATATTATACTGCTTATAAATATATGCAGTCACATTGCCAACATTAATAACTAATATATTGAAACAATTTAGAGATGAAATAGACAAACCGGCATTGCTTTGGGATATAACTCCCAACATCCTTGAAGCTTTCCGTCTCTTTAATCTGTCAACTGGAATGCAGGAAATTGATGGGAGAATCTAAGTCAGGAATTCACACCCTGACTTACCCTTAAAAACCGTCTCGAAACCAGAAACTTTTTCCAAAACCAGCACTTTGATGGTAGCACCCTTCCATTCTACAACTTCACCTATGTCATATTCGCATGTTTGCAGGTCATCAGTAGACCATTTTAAACTGAATTTCTTGTATAATGCCCACACCTCCCCTTCCCTTGGGTAAATCTCATACTTGTTTTTCTTCTCACATACTGCTCCAACTGAAAGATGGGAGAAAGAAGCAGTGTTGTCAAACTCCGCTGTCTCACCACTAGAAAAAACTCCAGTGCATATGGGAATTTTCTTGTCATGCCATTGGAGCACACCCATTGGTGGGGTACAGGCTTCAAGCCATCTTACATTCAGTTTGAATTCCGGTAGTAATTCGACCTTCGTAATCTGAGCATAGTACTTTGGCAAGCCATCTAATTCGCAATATAAAGCCCATATCTGACCAGCCTGAAATCTATCATGAGATTTGTCGATATCAAAGTAATAAAATTCAGTGTCTGGAACTTCCCAATCATCCATAAGGGAATGCGGAAATGGAATTTGCGGGACCAAACTCCCGGTCTTGTGCTTCACACCATCTGATCTACTTAAAAGCTGCTCAACACAGTTAGCCAGTTTTTGTTCCCTCAGTTTCTTCGTGTTGCATTTAGTTGTCAGCCATGTGCCACTTCTTGCATTTCCTCCGCCCAAGGTGTTTCCGTCAGGTTGTTTCCTCTTTTTCGGCACACTAGTCATCTTCTCTGCTTGAGATATTACCGTCAGGGAATCAGATACTCCGACGTGATTGGCAGGCAGGGAAGCTGGATCAAGTTCATAATAACCTTCAGGGACATCATCTCGTTCCGTACCGGTCGTTTCATATGAAGGAACTTTATGTGAAAATCTGAGAAGTTCACTTGGTGGTATATAAAAGGAAGCCACTCCATTTGGCTTGAACAGGCTTACAAACCCTTTACTCTTAACCAAATATGCAACATTTATTCCCAATTGCTCGGTGTAGTCTGACAGGACTTCTACATAATCATAATCAAAACTCTTATGGTTATTCGGATCAGAGCTCCAATTAATATTCCAGTTCTTGAAGAGTGCCCATGTTTCACCTTTTCTAGGATATATGATGCAAGTTTTTGTAGTATTGCCTTTTCTCCAGACAACCTGATGAGAGAAAACACTAATATCACTAAGTGTACCAGCCGCCCCGTGTTTGAATTTACCACAAGCAATGGGTAATCCCTTCTTGTTCCAAACAATATCATCTATGCGATCAGGTGAAGCATCTAACCAAGTAATATACACCTTGAAACTAGGCAAAGAAGCTTTCTGGGTCTTAGAATATACAAATAGATCAACTTTGTCAATCCGAGCATAGAGTTGCGGCATGCCATCAAAATCGTCATAAACAGCCCACAGCTGACCAACTGCGAAACACTCCTCTCTCTTATCCATCTCAAAGTCGAAGACCTTCGGATCAGGATACTCGTAGATCGTTGTATTTGTCTTAGCTCTAGCCCCGAAATCTTGCCCATGTCTGTTAGGTTTTGTGACTGCTTCATTTCTGTTCTCCTCAGAGCACCCAGTTGTTTCATTTCTATCTACCTTGCCCAGATCCACATCTTTCTTAAAATCCAACTTCACCCCTTTTTCTAGTTTTGGCTGCACTACTGTATTCTCTTGTAACCCAGCATAAGATTGACAGTTGTTAACACTAAATAACCTTGTTTTGAACCCTGGAGGGGTCTCTAGTTCTACTTGTGTTTCTTGTTTTACTTGATGAAGCAGATTCATGGCTGTGAACCTTCAAACAAAACAGATCCAAACCCTAGATTAATCCAAAACAGCTCAAAAACCCACTCATGAGCACAACAGAAAGAACTAAAAGTATAACAATATAAGAGCAGATAAACAGAGAAATGCAAAGCAGAATACCAACATACAAATTAAGAGAAAATGTATTTAGTTATTTACCCTTGCTTTGTTTCCTTCCTTCCTTCTTGAGGGCTGGAGAGAATAAAAATGCAGAATCCCAGAAGATCTCTGTCTCTCTCTCTGTATGCAAGTCTCCTCTCAGTTCCTTGAGCTGTTGGAAGCAACTGGAGAGTGTGTATATGCTCTGCAGCAGCAGGCTCAGAAGTTAAAAGGCCGTTATAACGGCATGTAGGAGTATTCTATTTCCCGTTATGAACTTGCAATCGTTTTCTTCTTTACTACTGGGCTCTGGCAGGCGTCAGCTTTTCAGAACACCGTTAGTTTAAAATAAAGCTGGTTTTGACTGTTTTCCAAAACACTGTTATTTCGGAAACTTAAGGCTAAGAGAAGCTGTAGAGTATTTCGTCAACTGGTTATTGACAATATGGTCACGGCTAAGTTACATTAGCAATACTCTGAGCATAACGACATATATCCTTTTCTTTTTTTTACGTATAAGGGAAGAGATGACAACAACATATATTATGAATTCATCAAACAAGTGAAGGAAACAGATGCTACTACCTTTCACACTCTACATCAAGTAGCAGATGAGAAGAATAGTAAATGAAAAACACAGAACCCAAAAAGTAAGAAGTAAAAAAATATAAGCAAACTGCGCCTGCTGCCTTCCTTTGCCGATTAATGTAACCAATAGTTGTTTAGATCCAACAAGATTGGTTTGCTGCCTTCTCCAGCATACATCACTAGCGCGCTATCACTTTGAGGGCAAATTATGAATTCTCTTAAGAACCACAGCAAGCTGATTTTGGTGCGGTTTCAGGCTGGTCTGTTGGGTTAATCCTAACTGTTGAAGGCTGCAACCACATCCAAACCAACCAAAGAAAATTAGACATGAAATGGAGTTTGAGAAGATAGTAAAATTGAGTGTTTTATCGAAAAGAAAGTATTCTGTTTGGACCAGTTTAGATACCTCGGGTCTTGTGTCAGTTTCAGAAAGCCTTTCTTTTATATCCCTCGCTATGGAAAAGAAAACCTGCTCCACATTTAGATTTGTTTTTGCACTCTGTGGCACACAAAAGAAAGAAAGTTCAGTATATGAAATCTCCAGTTTTAATCGAAAAAGATTCAGCCTCAGGGAGATTTTTGCTTACAGTCTCAAAGAATTTGATTCCATACTCGTCACCCTTGGCGGTAGGCACTGCCTAGAAAAAGGAAAAAGGAAAACAGAAGTGTTAGAATTGACAACAGCAAACTAAGTTGAAATGATCAAATGAAAATGGCAGTTATATCAGCTCTAGAAGGCTTAAAAATAAGCGGTCAGGAAGGCTGTTAATAGTAGCTTGCCATAAAATCTGAAAGTGCTACAGAGAGGGAATGACAACAACAATATAAAACCAGGACTTATGGTACTAACTCGGAATAAACTCTCATCCCCAGTCAAGAAACATGATAGGGAACAGACCATTATGGTAAATGAAAAGAAAAAATAAGGTAATTCTAAACAATTAAATGACTTTCGAATTATACCCTCTTACTTTCATCCATATCAGCCTTATTTCCAACAAGAACCTTGTTGACATTGTAGAGGCATGCTGTTCAATGTTTCTGATCCAGTTTCTGATATCTGTTAATGCAACAATAAGCATCATGAAACTGACAGCAAAGATGGGAAATAAAGTCTACAGACTCTACAACATTATGATATAACTTCATTGTGCTGAAGTAAGATGAGGGAAATGAATCCAAAAGGTACAGATCCCATGGCCCACAGGTTCATGGCTACATGAATATCATTGTGAATTCTGAAAAGTGAATCTAGCTATCAGACTATAACTATCAGTGAAAGGAGGAATTGGGCAAGTACTATTAAAGGATGATTCGTCTGTAACATCATCCACCAACAAAATGCCCATGGCTCCACGGTAGTAAGCTGCACAGGAAAGATAACTCCTTAGGTGAAGGTGTTAAACACTTGAATTTGTACATTAAAGTAAAGGGGGTAGCTGTGTGTCAGAGCCGAAATAGCAAACATCTACTTGTTGTTATAGTTCTGAACCGTTCCTGTCCAGCAGTATCCCAGATTTGTAGTTTGATACGCTTGCTGTCTAGCTCAATATTTCTTATCTTAAAGTCAATCCTGCAGATGAAGACAAGAGTGAGCCTTGTAAGTTAATCCATATCTAAGAAATCAGCACAATGCAAGAGTAAAATCAGTCAAACTGAAAAGAGAAATTCGCATCAGCTATTTGAATCCATAGTTTAACACAGCATTGTAACGAAACCAACAAAATATTTTGACACGACCTTAAAATTTTCAATAACACGTTCCAGTTTTAGGTCCTGTTAATTGCCTAATACTGTTTTAAGCTAGGGCTAGACCAAACCATGTCTAAACATGCTACTGTTATTTCCATTCAGTTTTAAGTTTGTGTAATTCACTATGATATAATAAAGAAATTTCATCAATTAAAACAACAGATCACCAAATTTGACTAGCAAAAGAAAAAATCAAAAATAAATAAATAGTGATGATGTTCTTACCGCTATCACCGATTAGGAGAAGTTTTATAAGGTAATCATAATCAGCTCTAGCCCTTGCAGGTGGAGTAGCCATCAAAGATGAGTAAAAATACGGTAACCCGATAAGAGATCCGTTTCTCTATCTTTTTCTGCATAATAATGAAATCAAGAACAGAAATTACAAAAGAAGAAGAAGAAAGAGAGAATAAAGGCGGAGATAGTACCAGAATAAGTGGGGAGTCAGATTCAGACCTCCATTCAGATTGAAATTTCAGAATCCAAGTCTGATTCGTTGTCCTTATTATAAACGGAGTGTAACGAAACACACGTGTCCATTAATACTTTCGCGAATAATAACGTAACGTGTATAATACATCCGAGACTCAGTATTTCTTTCTCTAACCTAAAAATCAAGGAGAAGAACCTAGCAAATTTAGGGGCGACCCCAAAAGAATTAGGGGCGACATAAAAGGACAAAATAGGTCATAATCGGAAGGTTAATCCATAATTTCGTTTTTTTAATGGCCAAACTACCCTTTATAATCGGTAGATAACTATACAATCGGTAGTTAATCAATAATCGGGAGTCAATTTAGGAACAAGTAATTGGGGGATATAAAAAGTAATTGGGGGATATTGATTACTTCTCCCAACCCATGGTGTGTGTTAAGGGGTGATTTTAGGGTATGAAAATACTAAAATACCCTTCCCTCAAAATAAAAAACAAAAAACTTAAAATCAAAAAACAAAATCATATCCCCCATTTCCATCTCCACTTCTTATTAATCTCTTTCAAGGTTAGAGCTTTGAAACCCAAATATTCCCCATTCCCTTTCAAATTCTAAACCCTCTTTCAAATTCTCTTCTCCTTCTCTGCCGGCTCCTCACTTTGGAAACGATTTTTTTTTTTTTTTAATTCGGAAATGATGAAGATCATGCTGCAAGTGATGAAGACCATGCTTAGGAATTGATGAAGACCATGCCTAAATGCCAGCATGCTTGGTAACTAACATTCAATGTCAGTAACTAAGTACCTAAGATGCTCGATAGAAATTTATCAATGGTAGTCAAGTGAAAAAAAAAATAAAGTTTCTGGATACTTTTCATCATGTGCCTAGGCATAGAAATTTAAGCAACATACTATGCCGGAAACCATGGTTCGGCATGCTCGAGAATTAACTAATTGTGGGAAGTGGTGATTAAAACCAGAAAAATTTCAAAACGGAATATTTTTTTACATCACGGAAGTGATGAAGACCATGCCGGAATTGGTGAAGAACCATCTTGGGAAAATGGTGCTCAAGATGCTCGATAGAAATTTATCAATGCCGGTAGTCAAGTGAAAAAAAAATTGAAGTTTCTGGATATTTTTCATCATGTGCCTAAGATAGAAATTTAAGCAACATACTATGCCTAAGAAAGGCTCCGGCATGCTCGAAAATTGGATAACTGTGCCGGAAGTGGACTGATTAGAAACAATGGTGGATTCAAAGAAAAAAAATCAAATTTTCAACCTCTGAGCAGCAATTTTCTCTTCACAATCATCCTCCACTTTCACCAAAAAAAGTTCCCTCTCAAATTTTTTTTCCATCTTTCTACTCTCACCTCACTAACCCATATTCTGTAGTATATTCCTTGTTAGGTAAAAAGGTTAACTCTGTACCGGCATAGTTTTTTGGTAGAATTCTATGCCGGTTTATAATTCAAATTGGGGGATATCAGAGTACCGGCATGGTCGTAGTATGAATACCATGCCGGTACCTTGACTACCGGCATGGTATTCATACAACTACTATGCCGGCATCGAGGTTTTTCAGTTGAAAAAATGGCGGGTTTAAAGAAAAAAATCGTTTTTTCGACATCTTAGCAGCTTTACCTGTGTGTTGGGGATGCTAGTATGTTGTGCAAGTTTACTTTCTTGTGTTGGTTCTTCAAGAAACTCTCCATACTCGTCAAAATCATCATTCAAGGGTGTTGGCTCAACAATGAGTTGCAATTGAGAGTTGTTGTCGTTAGCTGAAGATTCAAGATATGCTCCTTGTTGTAGTTGAGCTAAAGATTCAGCAGCAGCAACAGCAATCCTCTCTTCACAATCATCCTCCATTTTCCACAAAAAAATTTCTCTCTCAAAATATTTTTTCCCCCTTCTACTCTCACCTCACTCACCCAAAAACAAATAAAACACACACTAATCATTTATAAAAAATCTTAAGATTTTTACTAATTATTATTAACCACTAAACCTGATTAGTGAGGGGTAGATTAGGATTTAAAAAAAATACTTAGATAAGGGGTGACCCCGAATTGATATTTGGATCCAATTTTTGTCCTTTTCTTGTATCCCCCAATTACTTTTTTTATCCCCCAATTACGTGTTCCAATTTAGTTTATATAGCTTTCCGAATATAAAATATCCCCAAAATAAAATCCTCTATCTTTTGAATTTTGATTATCCTATAATCGGTAGTAAATAAAGTTATCTTGACTCCCGATTAAAGTAGACCTTTGGCAAATATCCTGTCATAATCGGTAGTCAAGATAGTTCATATAACTACCGAATATAGAGTAGCCCCAAAATGAGATTTTGCAAAAAAATCCTCTTTTTTTGAATTTTGGTTGAGCCTATAATAGGTAAGAAAGGAAGAGCTATCATGACTTCCGATTATACAGTGGCTCTATTTGCAAATATCCTACCATAATCGGTAGTCAAGATAGTTCATATAACTACCGAATATAGAGTAGCCCCAAAATGAGATTTTGCAAAAAATCCTCTTTTTTTGAATTTTGGTTGAGCCTATAATCGGTAAGAAAGGAAGAGCTATCATGACTTCCGATTATACGGTGGCTCTCTTTGCAAATATCCTACCATAATCGGTAGTCAAGATAGTTCATATAACTACCGAATATAGAGTAGCCCCAAAATGAGATTTTGCAAAAAATCCTCTTTTTTTGAATTTTGGTTGAGCATATAATCGGTAAGAAAGGAAGAGTTATCATGACTTCCGATTATACATTAGGTCTTTTGCTGAATTCCTATCATAATCGGTAGTCAAAATAGTTCAAATAACTACCGAATGTAGAGTAGCCCTAAAATGGGATTTTGCCAAAATCCTATAATCGGTAGTAAATAAAGTTATCTTTACTCCCGATTCAATTATTCTCGAGAATTAAATGACTGTGCTTAGAAGTGGACTGAAAACCAGAAAAAAAAATCCAAAACGGACTGAAATTCAATTTTCTCGTAGAAAAAAAATTTCTACGAGACGCTGTCTCGCACTCTGCTAGGGGGCGTTCATATAACTACCGAATATAGAGTTGCCCCAAAATGAGATTTTGCAAAAATCCTCTATTTTTCTAATTTGGTCGAGCCTATAATCGGTAGTCAAAATAGTTCATATAACTACCGAATATAAAGTTGTCCCAAAAATGAGATTTTGCAATCGGTAGATAACTAAACTACCGATTATGAAGGGACATATAAGTATTTTCATCCTATTTTTTCTTTTGTGTCGCCCCTAATTCTTTTGGGTCGCTCCTAAAAATGCTAGGGAGAAGAAGACGATTCTGAGTCTCTAACAATGGCGAAGGAAAATGAAGCAATCTCAATGGAAATCGATGACAAAAAGACTGATCAGATGAACCCTAAATTCTCCATCAATGGTTCGTTTCTGGTTTGATTACAATGAAGTGTTCTGATAATCCTTTTGCATCACGACCATTGATTTTCATGGTTTGTTCTTCATATTTTTGAAATATATTATCCCACATGGTGTTACCATGTTGTTGTGCACCACCGATACAATCTTGGGTAAAAAAAACATAATTACGACAAATACATTCATCTTCTATCATGTTGTATTTTGCACCACGGACTCGGTTCTTCTTACCTTTGCCTTGAGTTTGTGCTTGTGAATCCATTTTACAAGAAAATATATTCTTGTAGAGGAGGTGTGATAGTTTTAGATTTGAAAAAGATTGAGAGATTAAGAAATTCTAGAGAGATTTAGATTTTCTGGTGTGAGTTGATATGAGTTTGAAATTAGGTATTTATATAGGGGGGGAATTGTAGCCGTTGGATACAGGACTGATAAGCGTTGATCTTACTATCGAGCGTTAGCTTGACTAACGCTGGCGATTTCAAGACCATCGAGCGATGTGTTGACCATCGAGCGACCGAGACTCTATCGCTTGCTGAAAACTCTGTCGTGTATGCCTATATGCCAGGAAAAACATATTGGCATATGAGTTTGGCATTTTGGCATACCCATAGTGGGTGCATATATGCCAAATATCATGTTTTGGCATGTGCATAGGAATAGGCCTAAGAGCACTCCGAACTCACAATGAACACGACACGACTTGTCGAATACTTTGTCAGAGAGGAAAGAACGACATGACAGGGTATCCAAAACAACACTGCAGTTGGTATTAGGGCATTTGATTTGTGACGTGTTGTCTTGAGTCACTTTTACTTGGATGTACTTGGCAATGCAATCTTTACAGTAGTCATCTGATCTCTATGTTTTTGAATTTTGTGTTTAATGGAACTAGTTCAACACAGATTTCACAAATGAAAAAGCTATTATTTTCAATCATGTTATAGGGCGGCAGATTTTATTAGAGGGGCGGCGGGTAATAGGAAAAAAAAGGTCATTCCATGGTAATTTCAAGTGTCCCTTATCCACAAAAAATTGAAAATGACTAATTAACCCTTACATAGTTTAGTGTTGATAATCTAGTTTAGTGTTAATGACTAAGTTTCACTTTAATTAACTCTAAATCAAAACAAAACCAGATTTTAAAGTTTAAAAAAAAAATCCATTTTTTTACATTTTTAGAGTTAATTACGGTTGGAATTTTGCTCGTAACCAACCGTAAATCTTAGTTACGGTTCGTAAAAGATGAACTACCAATCGTAACTGGTTAAATTTGGGGAAAACCCAATCATAAAACCAGTTACGGTTGGTAACCAAATGCTCGAGACGAACCGTAACTTAGTTACCATTCGTAAACTAAAATGGTTACCAACCGTAACAGTATTTACGGTTCATCTCGAATTTTAGTTATGAACCGTAATTGGTGACCTTTCTGAACTCTGGGTTCCAGGGTTATTTACGGTTCGTAATTCTGGTATCGACATCAACCGTAAGTTCACTTACGGTTGAGAAAAAATAACGTAACTGAAGAAAATTCCCAGATATAAGAACATACGGTTGGTAATAGTTCAATTACCAACCGTAACAACATCAAAATCTCCAGTTACGGTTCGTAATTGAGTTAAAATCAACCGTAACTCACATAAATCCAGAAATTTGAATTTGAATTTTCATTTAAAACCCTAATTTTTGATAGAAACTAAACTTAAATCGAACAAAATAAACCAAATCGTAACTGAGTTTTTCAAAACATACCTCATATAAGTCATTACACTACACTTGATTAATTTTCGAATCGTCGATTAATCGAAGACGATGAAATTTTGAGTTTTAATGGAGGTTACGGTTGATGGGAGGAGGAGAAGAGAATAAGAAAGAAAACAAATTTTCAATTTATCTTTGATTTAGGTTAAAAAATGGAGAGGGTAATCTAGTCAATTTACGCCCCTATAGGACATCCCCTAACCAACTAGAGAGACATTATTATCACTGCCGCCCCTCTAATAAAACCCGCCGCCCCTATAACAGGATTATTTCTTCATCATAGTTTGGGTTTGTTGCATCAAGGTGTATCTCGTTGTCACCTAAAGTATCAGAAGAAGGGTTTTGGGGGGTTAGCTGTATGTTTGCCATTGAGGTGAACGAAATCTAGCAAAAGGGTAAAATACCAAGAAGAAATGTAACTTATGACAGATAACAGACTTAGTAGTAACCTACTGTTGATGGTGGTTTTTAGCTTAGGGGTAAAATCGTAAAACCCTAGTCAGACAGTGACGTCACATAATTGAGTAATAATGTCCAAACCAAGCACATTTATTGAACCCTTTAATTTGTTTGCAAAAAAATTACCAGGGTACCTTTTTTTAATGCTAATTAGGGTTTCGACAGGCCAAAACCCTAATTCTCACACCGCATGTGTCAATGGCTAACCATGCCATCCACACCTACCGCGCCAAGGCATGCCAACCATGCTAGCCGCACCCCTCTGCCAATGGCAAACCATGCCAGCCACACCTACCGCGCCAAGGCATGCCAACCATGCTAGCCACCCCTCGCACCAATGGCAAACCATGCAGCCACACCTACCACGCCAAGGCATGCCAACCCTAGCCGCACCCTTATGGCAAACCATGCCAGCCACACCTACCGCGCCAAGGCATGCCAACCATGCTAGCCGCACCCCTGTGCCAATGGAAAACCATGTCAGCCACACCTACCGCGCCATGCCAAACGCACCTTTCCATGGCCCCATGTCAACCTAGCCACGCCACCTTGCTGGCCTTCCCTACGCGACTACCAAAACGAAGGCGTGCGACAATAGACGATCCCCCTTCAATCGCAGGAGCAAATCCTAGCCATCCAAGGTTACCAGACGACGCATGGTAACCTTTGGCCCGAAAACCTAAGCTTGGCCACGCCATGCCATGCCAACGACATGCCAACCTAGTCGCGCCTCCATGCCACGCCAATGGAATGCCAACCTAGCCACGCCACCATGCCAATGGCATGCTAACCTAGCCGCGCCACCATGCTAGCCTTCCCTATGCGGCCACCAACGAACGAAAGCGTGCAAAGATCAACGACTACCTTTCCTCTTAAGATACAAAATCTCGACCGTCGAAGGTCACCAAGCTACCAAGTCTCCCAAGCTCGACTTGCCAGGCAACAACCATATGCTACATGTTTTCCACAAAAACATTCGAGACATCAACACATATCACAAACTAGGGGATCCTCTTTGGATATTGGTTTGGCGGTTTACAGCGTGCGGCGTACACTACGCCCGTCATAAGGAAGTGTCATAAGGGTGAGACGGTTAGTAAATACAGGGAGTTAAAAGTGAAACGTTCATGGGACATCAATTCTATACGTTAATGTTTTTATGGAACATCAATTCCATGCGTTAACGATTTTATGGAACATCAAATTCCATGCATATGGTTACCACCTCCTCCCATTTACTTACCCATGTTTCCATTCCTTAATGAGACCAGGATACGTTTCTCTTCGACTTTTATAATTAGGTCTTACCTATTTCCACAGAACAGGGAGTTCATGGGGGAATATACAACACTCAGAAAATACTTGCTATCTTACCATTTTTTAGCCTTCCCACTTTTCTGATACAAGTCGTAGTAACACAACTATTCTGGTCTCATCACTTTCCTTGATTCCCTCCCCAAAACCAACCCATTCTCCTCCACTTTGTGACCGAAGCAAGTGCGAAACGGCCATTTCTTGGTTTAGGATGGATTTGTAAAGATTGATCTCTCGAATCTAAAGTACTCCCTTGCAGTACATTGTTTAGGGTTTAAATTATTTCTCACCCGTACACCCGAAATTACCGAAATCGGCAGAAACCATTTTCACCTACAAAAAATTGGCGACCACAGTGGGAGATTGATCTATCGGTAACAATATCGGCTTTCAATTCCTGATTCTATTTTTTCAAACACCGATCCCAACATGGTAGAACTCAGATCCGGATCAGCTGCCGAGAACACCAGCACTGAACACATCCCTGGTGTTAACGTTACTTCCAACAACGTCGTCGTGTCACCTACTGACCACGGTAACACCGAAAGCACTCCTTCAAGTATAACACCGCCAATCACCAAAGCCAGAGTTGTCGCCGCCTCTAATGTCCCTGCACAACATACTAATCATGGCACTGCCGAAAGCACCCCTTTGGGTGTTACGCCACCGGTCACCAGAGCCAGAGCCGCCGCTATCGCTCCTAACGCTTTGTCAAGCATGGCACCTCCAACCACCACTAAGACTCCAGTTACCCCGCCAACGGGATGAGAAACCGGAGGAGCCAGAGGAAGCCGACCCTATGTCACCATCGCTGATTTGATGGAACGACAGGAAGTTCTCTCTAGAGCCCAGACAGATATGGTTTCGACACAGAAAGAAGTACTAATCTTTCTCAAGGCCCTAACAGAACGGCTACCACGCGATTCACGCCCTCCAGAGCCGTTTAGAAACGCCTCCAACACCCCAGACGCTAGCACCTCGGCGGAACACGTCTCTGCGGACGAGGAGATTCGCGCTAGAACCCCATTGGAAAGAAGCCAGGCGTCCAACTTCGTTACGCGAGAGGATCTGGAGCAACTTCTCCGCAACCGAGTCAATAATGATGAAATAGACATGTATCAGCATCAACCTCCATACCCATCTGAAATACAAAGGATCCATCTTCCAAGAGGATACTCCTCTCCTCAATTCACCCTGTACGATGGCACCGGAAATGCACGTGAGCATGTCTCCCGCTTCTTGGAGTCCCTAGGCGAACATGAATACAATCACGTTCTTCGTCTGATGGAGTTTTCGAAGTCACTTACCGGAAGAGCATATACATGGTACAACAACATCCCGCTGAACAGTATCCCCAATTGGGGTAGCATGGTTACCGCATTTTACAAGAAGTACTTCTTCGTGTCTGAACAAGTCACTTTATCAGACCTATGAAGGATGTACCAGTGGGACAACAAATATCCGAATGATTTTGTTAAGAGATTCAGGGTTCAAGCATTGGACTGTCATGACCCAAACGTGACCGAACAACAACTGGTGAACACGTTGATGTAGTTTTTACAGTGGAAGTAAAGATTCGTTGCTCGGACTCTTTTTGAAGATTTGGTTTTTGATTATTAAAAGAAAATACTAAGACAAACTAATTAAAATTGATTTTTGTTACCAAGGAGAGATGAGTCTAGGGCTTTGGATTCCGCTACTTCTAATGATAGTAAACTCAATAATTAAAACTTTGACATAATACTCCAACTTTACTCAAAACAGTTTCGAACTCAATCTCATGCTTTGGAAGATATAACATTACATGCTTTTTTTTATTATGACTCTCGTCACTATTCTAAGGCCTAATCCTCCTTCGCTTATAAAAGAACGGTAGAAACTACACAAAACAATTATTACGAAGCATGTAAAGAAGAGAGAATTTTTAGACAGATTAAAAACACAAATATTGAGTAAATATGCCAAAGAAATTAATTACTAAATATTACCCATCAAAAATAGTTTCCTCCAAAACCCTAGAAAATAGATTTAGCTACTCATAGAACCAAAATTGAAGAAAATTTCATTAATCATTGTATTGATAAAAATATAAATAAGCTTATGATTTCCAGTCGCAAAAGAGTTTAGCACTGAGTTGAGCAGCCTAGCAATAAACGACCGCGTCTGGGGGTCCTTGTTTTTCGACTGTTTTTAAGAACGATAGAGGGTTAACTCCGTCGTTGTATCTAAGACTGGTTCTGCGACTGCCTTTAACAGGTTTTGTTCTTCGTGTTCTTTAAGTTGCAGCAGCAGGTAACTTTTTTTTAAACTTATGGTTTCTCGATTCTAAGCCTCTACTTTCTTCTCCAAGGTTTTCGTACCCTTCTCTGCTTCCATACGACCCTTTTTATACTCCACAACTCCCATAAATCTCATGCAATTACTTCAAAAGATTTCTTTCTTTTCACAGGGATATATTTACGTGTATTTGGTATCAACTCGATATATTAGCTTCCAAATGAGATATCCTCTCCATTTTTACACGTAATTACCATCTTTATTCGAACGTGACAAGTCATTCTCCAACAAAAAACAGCAAGAAAATCTCGAGCAAATCTTTGATAATCACTTCCAGAAACCCGATATCTTTCTCCACACCTCTGTTTCATCACCGGTGATTATCCAGCCCAGCTGGATTGAATAAATCACCCATATCCACCCTGTTTAGCCTTAACAGGCCCAATGAAACTAAATCCAGCGATTGAATCTCATCCAAACTCGCTGAAAAATCGAACCCTAAAACTGGTTCGTGAAGAACATTTTCCCGCCAAAACCCGTGAGCTCTGATTCTTCTTCTGCCGATTATCTAGCCAATTCCGGTCAAAACAAAGACCATTACCATCCCTGTTTGGACCTTAATATCAAACCCAATGATTCTCAGCACTTTAGTCTCACCACAGCTTGCCTAAAACACAAACCCTAATTTTGTTCTTCAGTTTCCCGCCAAAATTCGAAATTCAAATGGAGAAGATGACTCTCCCCTTATCCCACAGCGGTGTCCCTTTAGCAATTTGGGCTACATTTAGCAATTCTTGGGGTTGCGAATAGCAATTTATGGGGTACAAAGATAACTTTTGGGATGTATATAGTGAAAAACTCCTGGGTGACTTTATCAACTCTTCCGGGACATTTCTGGGGGTGCCTTACACTTTTCTGGGTGTTTTTAGTAGTTTCTCGAGCAGCCATCTCTTACCTCTCATATTCGCTTCTTTTCTTCAATTTCATCACTAAGGTTGCCATGCTTTTCAGACAAAACTTGCATCACTAAAGCCGACATGCCTTTCAGAGAAGAAGAAATAAAAGCAAATAATGAGAGATAATTCGCCTCCATTAGTAGTTGCACATGAAATGACACTTTAGCCCTTTTAAGCGACGTTTCCTCTTCTTTTGCTCCAAAGTACCTAAAACTCAAAATCAAACAAAAGATACATAATTTACAAGAAAACATAACAAAGAAAGCATAAACAATAGATAAATATCAAGGTGTTTTAGACACCTATCAAATTCCCCCACACTTAGACTTTGCTAGTCCTCGAGCAAATCAAACTAAAATAATTTTTTTAATACATACAACTCCATCTCGTCGAGGATAGGTCACACTTAGCACGTATAACAAGCCTTTAAACCCCTAGGTGGCCCTAGTGGCCGAGTTATAGTCTCGGGAGGGTTTACCAGAGATATACCCACAAAACCTTTACTCCAGACCCTAGCTATCTATGCAGAACCTTTGGAAGGCACTAAAGAATCTCCTTGGTTGGCGTACCTATTGACTACAAGAGGAAGTACCCTGATGCGAAATTCCAATTGTTATACACGAGTTTGCACTCAAGCATACTAAAATTCATATATAAGTGACAGAGCTCTACTCAGATGGTCTCACTATGGACATCAATATCCGGAGTCAACAAATCACATGGATAGATTAAGAGATGGATATAGAAAAACGTAGATGGTTTTGATGTTGACTAGGTGAAAGGTGTTTCTCATATCTGTCTGAAGGCCACTGCCAAAATAAACCTATCCTACTGGATTGAGATACTGGTCTGGACTAATATCAACATACTGGCATATACAAGGAAACAGTGGTCAATAATCCTAACTCTAGGTCAACTCAGCTGGCATATACAAGGGTACCAGTGGTCGACTTTATTGAATTTATTCCGGTTGGTCTGATGGTCTGGTCTTTTTTTTTTTTTTTTTTTTTTTTTTTTTTTTTTTTTGTATCTCAATCACTCTATTTCACCCTAGCAGTGGTAACAACTTGAATCGTGAGCCCCACCTAATCACTTAGAGAAACATATTTTAAAGAGAAAACAAAATAAAAATAGAAGTGAAAAGGACTCAACGAGATATGGTGAAACTACCATGTTATTTCTAACACCTGAGGTCTGTGCTTTTATGAATAAACTCTTTAGATGTTTCCATCTAATCAGATTGGTTCCTCAACTCCTACAACCAAAATGCTTCCATCCACTTAGATTGGTTAGTGCCATCCTTAATAAACATAAATTTCTAGGCTCTGGAGTTTATTTATTTATTTATTTTTTTTAATTTTTTTAGAGAAACTTAACTAAAAGTTTTTCCCTCACCCCCACACTTGAACCTAACATTGTCCTCAATGTTTCCAAATAAAGTGCAGTACCAAAAATATAAGTAACAAGAGGAATAAAGAGGTAAGTCGGAAAGATAGTACCTGGATGAAGCGTAGCAATCCTTCTATGGGAGCAAGAAAGAAAGAAAATAAAAACAAAACTAATGTACAACAGCAGGGTCCTCCAGAGGGACCTTAACATCACCATGTATGGGTTGCCTCCCAATAAGCGCTAAGTTTAGTGTCTTCAGCCAGACGTTGTGACCCGTTCAAATTAATCCTGGTAGACAGGATCTCTCAGCTTCGATTCTTCTATTGCATGACTGGGTAACTCCAAGAATGGTTTCAACCGTTGACCATTAACCTTGAAAGTTTCTCCGTTCTTCGGATTTTCAACTTCAACTGCACCATGAGGAAAAACAATTTTGACAAAATATGGTCTGGTCCACCGAGACCTCAATTTACCAGGGAAAAGATGTAGACGAGAATTGTAAAGGAGAACTTTCTGACCTGGTTCAAATATCTTTCGAATAATCGATTTATCATGAAATATTTTTGTTTTCTCCTTGTAAATTTTCGCTCTCTGGTAAGAATCATTACGAATTTCTTCTAACTCATTGAGTTGCAGTCTACGGTTATCACCAGCAGTGGGTAGGTCAAAGTTTAGCCGTTTAATGGCCCAATAAGCTCGGTGTTCTAATTCTACAGGCAAATGACAGGCTTTACCGAAGACAAGTCTATAAGGAGACATCCCAAGTGGAGTCTTAAAAGCAGTTTGGTAAGCCCACAAAGCTTCTACTAAGCGCAAAGACCAATCTTTTCGGGTAGGGTTTACGGTCTTTTCTAAAATCTGTTTAATTTGCCTATTAGACACTTCAACTTGGCCACAAGTTTGTGGGTGGTAAGGTGTAGAAACCTTATGGGTAATGGAGTATTTCTTCATGAGCGCCTCGAAAGACCGGTTGCAAAAATGGGAACCTCCATCACTAATGATTGCTCTAGGCATACCAAATCGAGAGAAAATATTATCTCTAACAAACTTGATCACAACGTGGCGATCATTTGTCTTGGTAGCGATTGCTTCAACCCACTTAGACACGTAGTCAACAACTAATAAAATATAATAGTTGCCATAGGAATTGACAAAAGGACCCATAAAATTTATACCCCACACATCAAATATTTTTATTATTAGTATTGGATTAAGTGGCATCATATTACGTCGGGTCAACTTTCCTAACTTTTGACATCTATCACAACTTTGACAAAATAGGTGGGAGTCCTTAAACAGAGTTGGCCAATAAAGACCGAATTGCAAAACCTTCGCAGTTGTTTTCTTAGAACTAAAGTGACCCCCACAGGCTCCAGAATGACAAAAAGTCAAGACACTGGAGATTTCGTTGTCAGGAATACAACGACGGATGATCTGATCAGGGAAATATTTGAATAAGTACGGATCATCCCAGAAAAAATATTTTACCTCAGACAAGAATTTATCTCTATCCTATTTAGACCAATGGTCAGGCATTTGACCAGTTACCAAATAATTGACAATGTCTGCAAACCAGGGTAACAAAGAGATGAAAAATAATTGTTCATCAGGGAACGTGTCAAGGATCGGTTTCTCATCATCTCTAGTCTCATCAAGGATACGGGATAAATGGTCAACTACTATATTTTCGGACCCTTTCTTATCACGAATATCTAGAGTAAATTCTTGGAACAATAATACCCATCTAATCAGCCGAGGTTTGGAGTCCTTCTTGGAAAGGAGATATTTGAGTGCGGCATGATCAGAATAGACTATGACCTTAGACCCTAGGATATATGATCTAAATTTCTCCAAAGCAAAAACGATGGCTAACATTTCTTTCTCAGTGGTTGTGTAGTTCAACTGGGCATCGTTTAGGGTCCTACTAGCATAATAAATCACACTAGGTGCTTTATCACGTCGTTGGCCAAGGACAACACCAACCGCATAATCAGACGCATCACACATAAGTTCAAATGGGAGGTCCCAATCGGGTGGTTGGATGATAGGGGCAGAAGTCAATAATGATTTTAGCTTCTCAAAAGCTGCAACACAAGCTTCATCAAACATAAAGGCAGTATCTTTAGCAAGTAGGTTCGACAGAGGTAAGGCAATCTTGCTAAAGTCTTTGATGAAACGACGATAAAATCCAGCATGGCCAAGGAAAGATCTAACATCTGTTACATTCTTAGGTGGTCTTAATTTAGAAATTAGTTCAACCTTGGCTTTATCAACTTCTATTCCCTTAGAGGACACCACATGTCCTAACACTATTCCAGATTTAACCATAAAATGACACTTTTCCCAATTAAGGACTAAGTTCTTTTCTTTACAACGTTCTAGAACTAGTGTAAGGTGGTGCAAGCATTCATCGAATGAAGATCCAAAAACCGAAAAATCGTCCATAAAGACCTCGAGAAATCGCTCAACCGTGTCCGAAAAGATACTTAGCATGCAACGTTGGAATGTTGCGGGTGCATTACACAACCCAAAAGGCATACGCCTGTAAGCAAAAGTACCAAATGGACATGTGAAGGTTGTTTTCTCCTGGTCCTCCGGTGCTATAGGGATTTGGTTATAACCAGAGTATCCATCTAGGAAACAATAATGGTTGTGGCTAGCTAATCTTTCTAACATCTGGTCGATGAATGGTAGAGGAAAGTGGTCTTTCCTAGTTGCTGAGTTCAGCTTACGGTAGTCTATACAAACTCTCCACCCAGTAGTGACACGGGTAGGGATCAGTTCATTGTTCTCATTCACAACTACAAGAATGTCTAGGACTTCTTTGGGACAACCCGGACAGATCGACCCATTTACTATCGATATTGGGTATATGATACCCGCATCTAATAACTTAAGCACCTCAGTACGGAAAACTTCCTTCATATTAGGATTCAAACGTCTCTGCAATTCTCTTGAGGTTTTGGCACCATCTTCTAGGTAGATGTGGTGCATACAATCAGCAGGACTAATTCCTTTCAAATCTGCTATAGTCCACCCTATTGCAGTCTTGTGCTTTCTAAGAACACTAACTAGTCTACTTTCCTGATCGGGCTCCAAGTCAGAAGCAATTATGGCAGGAAGAGTATTCTCAGTACCAAGAAATACATATTTCAGTGTATCTGGTAGCGGCTTTAATTCAAGGGTGGGTGCTTTAACTTATGATGGGAGGGTTTTATCTATGGTTGGCGGAAGAGGTTCTGGTTTACGCTGCCATTTTCCATGATTCATTACTGGCGCAGAATCTAACAACGCATTAACTTCTTCAAAATGACTATCCTCATCATAGTATGCTCCAAAGTGGGCCAAGCACGCCTCTAAAGGATCACTAACACTATTTGTGGTAAAAGTATTCTCAACTAAAGAATCAATCATGCATATTGACTCATAGTGTTCAGGGTCCGGTGGGGCTTGTAACGCCTTAAAAACGTTCACAGAGAGATTTTCCGATTCCCAAAGGAAAATTCTACTAGGCCGTTTGACAATGTATGACTGCATTTGCAGTGGCTAGGAACGGACGACCTATGATGATTGGGATATTGATATCTTGACCAGAGACAGGTTGAGTGTCTAAAATCACAAAGTCAACTGGATAGATAAAGTTTTCTACCTGAACCAAAACGTCTTCAATAATTCCACGTGGGATTTTGATCGACATATCGGCTAATTGTAGTGTTATCCTAGTTGGTTTCATCTCACCTAGCCCAAGTTGTTCATATACCGAGAACGGTAAAAGATTCACACTAGCCCCAAGATCTAATAGCGCATTGTTTATCGTTTGGGTACCTATGACACATGTGACATGATAGGACAACCGGGATCTTTAAATTTGACTGGGTACTTTTGTGAGATTATGGAACTAACTTGTTGGGTTAAGAATGCCTTTTTATGGACACTCGCGTCTCTCTTGATAGTGCACATTTCTTTCAGGAACTTGGCCATAGCCGATACATGTTTTATTGCATCTAATAAGGGCAGGTTGACCTTAACTTGCTTAAAGATGTCTAGGATTTCAGCATATGTACTAGGCTTTTCTTAGCGAGTCTTTGAGGAAATGGTACGGGTGGTATATAAAATCTCTCAGGGAGATCTTCCTCACTTGGACTCTTAGCACACTCAGACCCATTAGGGTCTTTAGACGAAGTTTGGTCAACCTCGGTCTCTTCAGCTGGACTGATATCCTTAGGTGATTCTATCGAGTTTTCTAGAGTTTTACCACTCCTAAGGGTGATAACTGCTTTGACATGTTCATTGTGTCTAGAACCACCCGACCCATTAACCTGGTTTAATCCTTTCGGATTTGGAGTTGTTTGGCTAGGAAACTTCCCATTCTCCCTATCATTTAACGGGTTCGAAAGTTGACTTATTTGAGTCTCTAGGTTGGCAATAACCCGGTCACTGCTTTGTTGGTTACGCTGGCTCGTCAGGACAAAGTCATCGAGCTTTTGACTTATATGGTTGATATTTTGGGTAGTCTCGGCATGGTTTATCACACTACGGTCAATAAAGAGCTTTAGACTTTCTTTTAGAGATGACACCTTTTTATCAACTGGGTTCGGTTCATGTACTTGAGCTTGGTTCCTAGAGAAACCTGGTGGTGGGTTGCTAGATGGGCTACTTGATGGTTACCTTTAGACCACGAAAAATTCGGCTTATGTCTCCACCCAGGGTTATAGGTATTAGAGTATGGGTCAAACTTGGGTCGACCCTCATATTTAGAGTTCATACCACCGTGTAGGACACTAACCTGGTCTCGGGTAGTTTCACTAGGGTAAAACAGGGGACAGTGAGGTCCTATATGACTTTGATCACCATAAATGGTACATGGGTATGTTCTAGGCTCACTATTACAGCTCAAAGTCTGGTTTGACCCTTGGTTCATCTCTAAGGCCTCTAAACGCCTAAGGATATCTGACCCATTATCGACTCTATTAACCCTATGGATAGGATTCCTAGTTATTTCGGGCACCCTCATTGAAGCCCATTGACGAGTCTTGGTAGGCTGGGAAATGTGTTTGCCTACAATGTATAACTGCAAGTGCACAGTGCCTATTGGAGGCAGGGCAAGTACAGGTCGATCCTCAGGGAGATGGGGTGTGTAAGGTTGATCTCAAGCTTCACTAAACTGATTTCTAAAGGACAGTAACATAAATATGGGTTGTTGGGTGTCGATACGACTGAATGGAGTTGTGTTTGTAAACTAAGGCAACAAGTAGTCACTAGGTGTTGTAAACAGTTGGGAAAGTTACTAGGATGGTCGATTCCACCCTCTAATCCTATGCTAAGGTAATGCAAATTATCAAAGTGTTCTCATGCCTTCTCTTGAAGGCCTTAGATGGATATTTGATTAACTAACACCCCTCACTTACCCCTAGTATCAATGGTCTTCTTACAGTACCATTGATCACAGGTGAGTTTAGTTCAATAGCTAATTATAATCCTAAACATTACACACAATAAGAACAAGTTGAGAATCTAATTAACTTCACATTAAATCAAAGGGTTTCATTTACACCCTAGTGATTGAATTAAAACATCATGCAATTGCTAAACAGGATTCAAAATTAAGTTGCAAAATAAAACCCTAAAATTCACTGTCTTCTCACATGAAGAACAACTGATTTTTATACCTCCCCCAACTTACCTAACACTCAGAATCAACAATAAATGCATACCCCAGTGTGTTCCATCTTCCAATTCGGCTCTGGTAGCCATTAATGCTCTGATAGTTGAAACCCTAGCTCCAACTATCTCTAACCTAGCTTCTAGGGCATGGAGAAGCTATGATGGAGATAGGCAGAACTAGGGGGCGGAGAAGGCGGCTACGCTGCTGCTGTTGTGGCTGTGGTTGTCGGGCGAAGGAGATGGTGATGGTGGTTCTGCATCTGGTCGGGGAAGAAGGGAAGAGAAATGGGTTTCTCTGGTTTTGTCGGGGGAGAAAGAAAAGAGAAAGTGAAGGGAGTGTTTGGTTTGGCTGGGTCGATGGGAAGAAGATATAGGTGGCTATGGTGTTGGGCGGATGCATCGAGTGATGATGAGAGGGACGAAGCGACCGTTGGATGCGGCGAACACTGATGCGTTGGGCCGATGCGACCGTTGGATGCAGCGATAGAAATCTCAACGGCTCGGGATGAATCGGTCTTGGACTCGAGTTATGGGCCGGGTCTTGGATTGCTCAAGCCCATGTCTTTGCAAATGGGTTGCTACTTGTTGGGTTGCAACTGATGCGCGTGCGTCTCCAATTTTTTGCTCTTTTGGCTCGTTAATTTCTCCGAGCTTTATTTACTACCCTAAAAACACAAAATTAATTAGTACAAGTATTTATTCTTGAAAACAGAGAAAATACAGAATTTGGGATAATATCTGATTTCTGAGCACAAAAGATGAGTTAAATGCCAATAAAAAGGTGTAGAAATATGCAATATTTGGCACTCATCAAATACCCCCAAACCTGAATTTTACATCCTAACTATACCACTGTTGCTGATCTCTCGAATGCATTTAGCGTATGCACTAAGCCTTTAAACCCCTAGGTGTCCCTAGTCGACGAGTTGTAGTCTCGTGAGGGTTTACCAGAGGTGTACCCACAAAACCTTCTCCAACTTCTGAGCGTAAAATAGTCTCAAGCATCCAAGGAGCTATGAGGACATAGAGTTTCTGCATGCGAGTAACACGAAGTTAGAACTACCAAAGAACGCTCTCATCCTTAAGAGTTGAGCGAGAAATAACCATACCATATGAAAGAATTCGGGTTTGAGAGTGATCACAAGTCTCGACTTCTGCCTCATCAATAGGGTTTTATGATAATTGCACTCAAAAAGATCGCTTTTTTAGTCTCTCATGTGTGGGGGTAGGAATAAAGAGAGAAATCCTGCACACGTTGAAGGTGAGAAGGATAACCTTCCGAAATAATTTCCGGAGACTCCACAGAATTGTGGACAAAAAGAATCTTTTTCTGATGATCTCTAAGAAAGGAAATCAACCATTAGCAAGGATGGGAGTACTCACTTACCTTCTCACCCGATCGGCAATTAACATTACTCTCTCAGCATCCATAGAAACGTCTTCAATCTTCTGTCTTCGGTCTTCAACTGTTGATGATGAACTTCTGAGTTTCACAAAAACTTGACAAATATATATATATATATATATTTGTTTTTTTTTTGGAATCTAATTTACATGAAATGAAAATAACAATAAAAATAATGAAACTACTAACTCCATGGATGAAGGACTTTATCACTCAATTTTCCATAACTTGTATTGTCTTGATTTCATTAACTTCACTAATTCTCATCTTATTTTCTTTTCTTTGAATTGTTGCATGTAAACCTTGGACTATTCAACTTTTCTTCAAATATTCTGATGTTGCTCTGCTTGCTGGCGATGATGTGTTTCTATGGATCTGTTGATGTTGTTGAGAGGGAGAGAGTGATGCTAACTGCAAATCGAACTACAAGAAGGAGTTTTCATCTTTAAACGTCACCCTCATGATTGACAAAAGTAGCACTCAAGAGGTCAAAAATAGTGCTGAAAGTGGTGCGAAGTTGGGTAGCTCACCATTCCTACCCGGAATTGACGTACGGTGACACACAATCTAACAGATTTTTTAGAAAGTCACAAAAAATGAAGGTCGGTGCCTCGCTTGATGTAAAAATGGGTAGTCTCCACTATGGGTGATCACAATTCTACTACCGAATATCTATACAGCACCTAATTCGCCCTCCGGCATGGTTAAATCCAACTTTAACGCTCTAATCAACTAAGAAACCCGATTGTGTTCTCCAGTACTTCCAAGTTCAGTTATTTCGGTCAGACTCTCTATGTAAATATAGCTAGAAGCATGCTAGTGACTCTAAGATCTCTAAAAGTTGGAGGTTTTTATGTACATATTTACAAAGAGTTTTGAATTTTTGAATTTTTTGAATTTTTTGAATTTTTTTTTGATTTTTTTGATTTTTGATTTTTTTTTTTGAAATAAAAGACTAAAAACTCTATATGCAAAACACACCCCCAAACCTAAATCAAACATTGTCCTCAATGTGTCAACAGATGATAAGAATTCAAAAAGTCACATACCAAGAGAACTATGTTGAGTAGAGAAAAGGGAAGAGATTACCGGATGTACAAGGATGTTGCTAAACCAAAGGGGGATGAATGCTTTGAAAGCAAACAACCAGAGCGCAAGACAAAAAGTTTGGTTAGCACACATAAAAACTATGCAAAAAGGAAAAGAAAAGGGAAAGAGAATGGATTTTTAGTCCATATTTATGTACACAAGTGAACTAGTTTAGTCCACATAGATGGGGTCTTCCAAGTCGACGGTCTCAACTTCGGTGGAAGATGCTCTTAAATGGTTTCAATCTCGACCATTGACCTTGAAGATGTTCTTGGTTGCTGGGTTTTCGATTTCAACAGCTCCATGGGGGAAAACGGTACGTACCAAGAATGGACTTGACCATCGAGACCGTAACTTTCCTGGAAACAAATGCAAACGAGTGTTGTACAATAAAACTTTTTGGACAGGTGTGAAGGACTTGCGCAGAATGCGCTTGTCATGAAACACTTTCATTCTTTGTTTGTACAATTTGGCACTATCATATGCATCATTTCTCAATTCTTCTAACTCATTGAGTTGAAGTTTTCTTTGGGTACCAGCCTTATCAAGATCAAAATTCAACTTCTTTACAACCCAATATGCACGATGTTCTAACTCTACGGGTAGATGACAAGCTTTACCGTACACAAGTATGTAAGGGGACATCCCAATGGGAGTCTTATATGTAGTTCAATAGGCCCACAAAGCATCATTTAAGCGCAAAGACCAATCTTTCCTAGAAGGATTAACAGTCTTCTCAAGGATATGCTTAATTTCCCTATTAGAAACTTCTACTTGGCCACTGGTTTGAGGATGGTAAGGTGTTGCTACCTTATGAGTGATTCCATACTTGCGCACAAGTGATTCAAAGGGTCTATTGCAAAAATGACTACCTCCATCACTGATTATTGCTCTAGGTGTTCCAAAACGGGAGAAAATGTTTTCCTTAAGAAAAGAAAGAACAACTTTATGATCATTTGTTTTGGATGCAATGGCCTCTACCCACTTAGAGACATAATCAACAACAACAAGAATGTATAACTTACCTTCAGAGTTAGGAAATAGACCCATGAAATCAATAACCCACACATCAAACAGCTCAAAAATCAAAATGGGTTGTAAGGGCATCATGTTTCTCTTAGAGATACTTCCTAATTTCTGGCATCGGTCACAAGCAACACAAAAAGAATGGCTATCCTTAAATAGTGTTGGCCAATAGAAACCGCTCTGCAAGATCTTTGCAGCAGTTTTCTTGGCACTAAAGTGGCCTCCACATGCATGGTCATGACAGAAAGAGATGACGTCACTTTGTTCAGAATTGGGGACACACCTCCTAATGATTTGGTCTTGGCAGTACTTAAACAGATATGGGTCATCCCAAAGGAAATGTTTAACTTCAGCCAAGAACTTAGAACGGTCTTGTTTAGACCAATGCAAAGGCATTCTACCTGTAGCAAGGTAGTTCACAATATCATCAAACCACGGCATTTCAGACACAAGCATCAATTGTTCGTCAGGGAATGACTCTCTAATCAGCACAGATTCATCAGCAGATTCAACATTCAACCTAGACAAGTGATCAGCAACAACATTTTCTGACCCTTTCTTATCTCGAATTTCAAGGTTAAACTCTTGTAACAAGAGTATCCATCGAATTAGACGAGCCTTAGCATCTTTTTTAGACAAAAGATATTTCAATGCAAAGATGGTCGAATATATGATGACTTTAGACCCTATCAAATAAGATCTAAACTTATCCAATGCAAACACAACAGCTAGCAACTCTTTCTCAGTTGTGGAATAATTCAGTTGAGCATCATTAAGTGTTTTACTAGCATAGTAGATCACATAAGGGAGTTTGTCTACTCGCTGGCCCAAAACAGCTCCTACAACATAGTCAGACGCATCACACATAATTTCAAATGGTAAGGTCCAGTCAGGTGGTCTGACTATAGGGGAAGATGTAAGGAGAGCTTTCAGTTGCTCCCATGCTTCCTTACAAGCATCATCAAAGACAAATGCAACATCTTTTGCAAGAAGATTACACAAAGGTCTTGAAATTTTACTAAAGTCTTTGATGAATCGGCGGTAAAAAATCGCATGGCCTAAGAATGATCTTATGTCCCTCACAGAACGAGGTTGAGGCAAGTGTTTAATGAGATAAACCTTGGCTTTGTCTGCTTCTATGCCTTTTTCCGAGATGATATGCCCTAAAACAATGCCTGAGTTAACCATGAAATGACATTTTTCCCAATTCAAAACCAAATTCTTTTCCTTACATCTAATCAGCACACAAGTAAGATGATGCAAACACTCATCAAAAGAAGACCCAAACACAGAAAAATCATCCATGAAAATTTCAAGAAACTTATCTACCATGTCAGAAAATATGCTCATCATGCAACGTTGAAAAGTAGCGGGTGCATTACACAACCCAAAAGGCATACGACGATAAGCAAATGTTCCATAAGGACATGTAAATGTGGTCTTTTGTTGGTCTTCGGGTGCTATGTGAATTTGGTTGTAGCCCAAATAGCCATCTAAGAAACAATAGTGACTATGTTTTGACAACCTTTCTAACATTTGGTCAATGAAGGGAAGGGGAAAATGGTCTTTCTTTGTTACTGTGTTCAATTTTCTATAATCAATACAAACTCGCCACCCTGTGGTCACACGGGTGGGAACAAGCTCATTCATCTCATTTTGAACTACAGTAATGCCAGACTTTTTGGGTACTACTTGAATGGGACTGACCCACTGGCTATATGGAACCGGGTAAATGATACCCGCATCAAGCAATTTCAAAATCTCACCTTTGACAACATCTCTCATATTGGGGTTAAGTCTCCTTTGCATTTCCCTAGATGGTTTAGTGTTCTCTTCAAGATTTATGTGATGCATGCAAATTGTGGGACTTATACCTTTAAGATCTGAGATGGTCCAACCTAAGGCTCCTTTATGTTCTTTAAGCACTTCTAAAAGTTGACTTTCCTGTTCTGCGTCTAAACATGATGCAATAATCACAGGTAAAGTATCAGAAGGACCTAAGAAAGCATACTTCAAAGTATCAAGTAATGGTTTCAAATCAAGCTTAGGTGGTACATCAAGAGGTGGGGCAGATTTGGAATCGAGAGTGGAAGTGGTTCCACTGCATTCTGCCATTTAGCAATATCCATGGGTGGAACAGATTCAAGCAAAGAGTGAATTTCACCAATGTACTTAGACTCAAAGAGATCTAAGTCAAAGTTATCTAAACATGCTTGCAAAGGGTCCACTGACAAAATGTCGGGCAATGAGTCTTGGATCAGACTCTCAATCATGTTAATCTCATGCAAATCAGTATCATCACAATCAATGGGTTGTTGACTAGTGTTAAAAACATTCAGCTCTACGGTCATGTTACCAAAAGACAATTTCAACACTCCATTATGACAGTTGATGATGGCATTGGACGTCGCCAGGAAAGGACGTCCTAAAATCACAGGAATGTGATTACTTGGGTTTTGCACAGGTTGAGTGTATAAGACAATGAAGTCCACAGGAAAGAAAAATTTATCAACCTTGATTAACACATCTTCAACAATACCACGGGGGATTTTCACAGATCTGTCCGCTAATTGTAGCGTAACAGGAGTGGGCTTCAACTCCCCAAGGCCCAGTTGCACATACACAGAGTATGACAATAGATTCACACTTTCTCCTAAGTCTAGCAACGCCTTTTCGACCACATGGTCACCTATGGTGCATGTAATTGTTGGACTACCTGGGTCTCTAAACTTAGTTGGAATCTTGTTTTGGATTATTGAGCTCACTTGCTCAGTGAGAAAGGCACGCTTATGCACGTGAAGCTTTCGCTTTTGTGTGCACAAGTCCTTCAAAAACTTAGCATAGGTGGGTATTTGTCTGATTGCTTCGAGAAATGGAATGTTTATGTTAACTCGTTTGAACATTTCCAAAATCTCGTTGTATTGGTTACCCCCTTTCTGCTGCACCAACCTTTGTGGGAATGGAGCAACAGGTGCATGACTTGGCAAAGAAACATCTATATCAGTAGGGCTCTTAGATTTATTAACATGCTCAGATTCTTTTTCTACAGTAGATGTTTTCTGCGGTGTTGTGTGTACTGGTGAGTCTGATTTAGACTCGCTTGACGGTGGTACACCTAAATTGTTCTCAAAAACTTTACCACTACGGAGAGTGGTGACAGCATTCACATGACTATGTGAAGTTTCATTGCAGTTTGAAGTACCTGCTTGAAACACATTCTTTGGATTTTGTTGGGGTTGACTGGGGAATTTGCCTTTTTCTCTCTCATTCAATGCATCACAAATTTGACCCATTTTAAGTTATAGACTTGTGAAACGTTGGTCGGTGGTTTTTTGAAGTTGTGAAAGATTTTGGGTTAACATACCGACACAGTCTTCAAAGCTAGGCTTTTTCTCTACAGGGTACTGAGGGTGTGGTTGTACTTGGGGGTTTCTAGGATATGAGTATCCTTGATTGTTATTTGTTGTTCCCCCTTGTACATGGCCTTTAGACCATGAGAATTTAGGGTGATTCCTCCACCCTGGGTTGTAGGTTTGAGAATACGGGTTGTTCTCTTGCCTATGGTACAATGCATTGGCTTGCTCGGTTTTAGACTCTTGAAATGCATGTAGGTCTGGACAGCTGTCCACTAAGTGGTCAGAGCTATGGCATGCGGCACAAGTGGCCATTTTAATTTGGTCACGGAGGGTAGGGGCATTAGATTTTACATTCTTTTGCAACTCAAGCACTTCTATTCTTCGGGCCAAAGATGCCATTTTTGCATTTCCCTCAAAGTCAAACTCGATTCTATGAACATTAGCTGCAGGGGTAGTCCTTTTTGGTTCATGGATGGACTCCCACTGTTGAGTCTTTTCAGCGACTTCGATTAAGAAAGTCCAAGCCTCATCAGCACTTTTGTCAATAAATGCACCATTGCACATTGACTCGACTGTGGTTCGGGTTCTAACATCTAGACCCTCATACAAAATTTTCACGAGTCTCCATTTTTCAAAACCATGGTGGGGACATTGGAGCAATAATTCATTGAATCTCTCCAAATATTTTGCTAGAGTTTCGTCTTCTAATTGCACAAAACCATTTAGACTTTGGCGAATTGTCGCCGTCTTATGGTTTGGGAAAAACTTTTTGAAAAACTCTTTTGTGAGATCATCCCATGTTCTAATGGACTGTGGTTGTAGGGCATGAAGCCATGATTTGGCTTTTTCTTTTAGAGAAAAAGGAAACAATCTCAGTTTGAGGGACTCTTCTGGCATTTGGTTAAAACACAGAGTCCCACAAATATCCTCAAAATCTCTCACATGATGGTAAGGGTTTTCAGCATCAACCCCTCTAAACACGGGTAACATGTGAATTGTGCTTGCTTTCAGTTCAAACTGACCAGCATCAGCTGGTAGAATGATGCAAGAGGGCTGGGTTGCCCTAGTGGGGTACATGTAGTCTTTGAGACTACGGGATTGGTTTAGTTCATCACCCATTGTTTCTGATGGGTCTGGGCTTTTTGTGGAAGAGCTGGGTATGTTGACAATATCGTCCGGTCGGATTCTAACTAGTCGATTTGTTTGGTCTCTAAAAGACACAATCATAGCCTAGCTAGCACATCGATCATATTAACATGCACACAACCAATCAATTGGAAAACAGAGAAGCAAAAATGACACACCAATAAAACACCAGTCCTTGGAATTCAAGTACACAGAAGTGCTGGTTGTTGCTGTAAGTGCACAGCACAGCTTATGCACAGCACAACTTATGCACAAGGAAAGATAGAGAGTGTGTAAGGTGCACATGGCAGGCTGGGTTATGCTCACTCAAGGTGAAGCACGTGCTGGGCTTGTGTATGAAAGACAACAAGCGAGCTGCTAATACAAATTCAGTTACTCAACACTCATTCAAGCACCACAGGGACACACACAAATTCCAGATATTGCAGGGGTTTGGTGTTCACAAGGTAACAACAGGTTTGGCTAACCCCAGTCTTCACAGATTATGCACAAAGGTTACAGGGCAGCTAGTTCACAAACCTCATGCAATAAGGATAACTCAGCAGTGTAACTAGTTTATCAGGTAATCAATCAGGTTTTATACAGCCAATATAGTCTCAGTTCACCAAAGCTAAACTCAAATATCATAGGATAATGTGCAAACCAGAAGAAGTAATGCTTTTACGAATGACAACAAGATTCAGGGATTCACAGATGCACAGATCAGCAATAGGCTACTCAGACATGAAATTTCAGCACTCTTACATCACACTTGGCATGAGACAGAGTGTCAACTGTGTTGGTTGACCTCAATTTTTTTTTTTTTTTTACAGGTTATGCATAGAGCAGACAAAGTCAACTCACTCAGTTGATGTTAACCTGGGATAGCGGCAAACTTGGATATCCAAGTTGCAGATCAAGCTCAACAGCTACAGGGAAGCAATACAAGTGAGATTCCAAGGCTAGAGAATGCACACAGAATTAATCTCAGTGCACAGATGTTACTCAAAATATCACAGGGGAATGTGCATGGATCCAAGATGTTGCAGGGGTTTCACAATGGTTAATGAGCACTAGTTCAGGGAGCATACAAGGGCATCAGTCAAGGCAGAGCATCAATCAATTTGGGCTATCAGGCAACCATGCAATATGCAACTCAGGGGAACAAGGAATTATGCAGCACTGATGTCAAAATATGCACGCATAGATCCAATTATCAACAGTCCTTATGTAGAGAGAAGCATACCCAAAGAGATGACAATTTAAGCATGTAAAAATGTTGCTCAGATATAACAGGCTAATGCTCAAAAAGATACTCTATGTTGCAGGGTTTGGACAACATTTCGTTAAGAAGCTAGGATATCAGGATATCGTGGTTTATCATTCATACAAATATATGGTATAATGAAGTTCTAGAATGACCAACCGGGTTTAGCCCCAATAGAAACTGTGTTCTGCTCCTTCTATCGCTTTTCCTTGCTTCTGCAGCAGTGTAGCATGCACCTGTGAGCTCAAAGGAGAGTTTTAGTTCTCAGAAGTATGCAGGCTAAGCAAAGAATTTCAGAGCTGATAGTTAACAGCAAGAATTGCAGAACAAAAGATGGGAACTACATTGATGTTCATCTAAAAAAAATATGCTTATTTTGACTGCATGGGATTACAACAGTTCAACAGGGTAAAGAGAAGATGCATTGCAAAATGCAGGGAAGCTTGATGGATATTATACAGGGAAAGGTAATGTTCAAACTGGAGGTTAACTTTCAGTACCAAAATCTGCACCACATGTATTTACTGTAAAGCTTAACCTACAGATGTAAACTTTGTGGAAAGCTTCAACACTAAGCTACACTACAATGCTTTAAGCTTCAGCAAGAGATGACATAAAACCTTTTTTTTTTTTAAAAGGAACAAGTAGCCCTAAATTACACTACCACAGCAAGATAACAAGTGTATGAACATGTGAAATTTTAAGACAAATCCTACAACTAAGAAGTGACAGGCTAAGTTACACTAATAATGACTAAAACACAAAAATTCACAACACAAATATACAAGGATGAACTGAAAACAGTAAAGTGAGCTAATGATCAACACAGCAACACTACCAAATCCCCGGCAATGGCGCCAAAAACTTGGTAGGCTGGGAAATGTGTTTGCCTATAATGTATAACTGCAAGTGCACAGTGCCTATTGGAGGCAGGGCAAGTACAGGTCGATCCTCAGGGAGATGGGGTGTGTAAGGTTGATCTCAAGCTTCACTAAACTGATTTATAAGGGAGAGTAACACAAATATGGGTTGTTGGGTGTCGATACGACCGAATGGAGTTGTGTTTGTAAACTAAGGCAACAAGTAGTCACTAGGTGTTGTAAACAGTTGGGAAAGTTACTAGGATGATCGATTCCACCCTCTAATCCTATGCTAAGGTAATGCAAATTATCAAAGTGTTCTCATGCCTTCTCTGGAAGGCCTTAGATGGATATTTGATTAACTAACACCCCTCACTTACCCCTAGTATCAATGGTCTTCTTACAGTACCATTGATCACAGGTGAGTTTAGTTCAATAGCTAATTATAATCCTAAACATTACACACAATAAGAACAAGTTGAGAATCTAATTAACTTCACATTAAATCAAAGGGTTTCATCTACACCTTAGTGATTGAATTAAAACATCATGCAATTGCTAAACGGAATTCAAAATTAAGTTGCAAAATAAAACCCTAAAATTCACTGTCTTCTCACATGAAGAACAACTGATTTTTATACCTCCCCCAACTTACCTAACACTCAGAATCAACAATAAATGCATACCCCAGTGTGTTCCCTCTTCCAATTCGGCTCTGGTAGCCATTAATGCTCTGATAGTTGAAACCCTAGATCCAACTATCTCTAACCTAGCTTCTAGGGCATGGAGAAGCTATGATGGAAGGCAGAACTAGGGGGCGGAGAAGGCGGCTACGCTGCTGCTGTTGTGGCTGTGGTTGTCGGGCGAAGGAGATGGTGGTTCTGCATCTGGTCGGGGAAGAAGGGAAGAGAAATGGGTTTCTCTGGTTTTGTCGGGGGAGAAAGAAAAGAGAAAGTGAAGGGAGTGTTTGGTTTGGCTGGGTCGATGGGAAGAAGATATAGGTGGCTGTGGTGTTGGGCGGATGCATCGAGTGATGATGAGAGGGACGGAGCGACCGTTGGATGCGGCGAACACTGATGCGTTGGGCCAATGTGACCGTTGGATGCAGCGATAGAAATCTCAACGGCTCGGGATGAATCGGGCTTGGACTCGAGTTATGGTCCGGGTCTTGGATTGCTCAAGCCCATGTATTTGCAAATGGGTTGCTACTTGTTGGGCTGCAACTGATGCGCGCGCGTCTCCAATTTTCTGCTCTTTTGGCTCCTTAATTTCTCTGAGCTTTATTTACTACCCTAAAAACACAAAATTAATTAGTACAAGTATTTATTCTTGAAAACAGAGAAAATACAGAATTTGGGATAATATATGATTTCTGAGCACAAAAGATGAGTTAAATGCCAATAAAAAGGTGTAGAAATATGCAATATTTGGCACTCATCAAGTCTTTTCAGCTAACTCGACCAACTCGTCAAAACATTGATCTGGTTCTTGATGGGTAAATTCTCCACCACTCATTGTTTCTACCTGCATTCGGGTTTCACTATCAAGGCCCTCATATAATATTTGGGCCATGTGGGCTTTATCAAAGCCGTGATGTGGGCATTGGTATAACAATTCATTAAACCTTTCTACATAACCGTGTAGGTGTTCACCTAAATTCTGCTTAAAAGTTTGGATAGACTGTCGAACAGCAGCAGTCTTATGGTGTGGGTATAATTTCTTAACGAAAACCTCTACAAGTCCATCCCAGGTAGTGATTGTTTTGGAAGGAATGATATGATACCACTCACCGGCTCTCTCTTCTAGGGAAAAGGGAAACAAACGCAACCTAACATCATCTTTGGTGACATTCGGATAACTCATGGTGTCACAAATCATCTCAAAGTCACAGATATGGGTATATGGGTTTTCATTCTCTATTCCCCTAAACTTACGTAGCATGCCAAATGTCCCGGGTTTAATATCAAACTTAACAGTAGTGGCCGGTAAAACAACCCCAGTTTCACGTATCACTCTAGATGGGTTCAACCGGTCCCTAAGAGTTTTGGTTGGTGGGATTTCACCCTCATCATTTTCATTAACCATCTTGGCAAAAATCGAAGTATCACCTATATCTGTGTAGCGGATTGGTGTCAAATTAAAAAGGTCGTTCTCCTCAAGTCTATCTCCTATCCATTTCCAACGTCGCATACACAAGCAAGAATACTAGTGAAGCAAGAAAATCGTGCACATGCAAATGCAGGGTTCACTAAATTAGGTAAGCTTGGGTTACCTCAGCAAAATATACCTAAAGGTACAAGGCTGAGGTTTGTGGAATTTCGGCTGGTAACTCCCAAATGGCCCAAGGCACGGGTTCAGCGTACTTTTCCACAGGTTTCCTAAATTCGGTAATCTGATGATGCAATTGGTGTGTGCAACGTGTATTATTTTTATTTTTATTTTTTTAATAATAAAAAAAAGAAATAAATATACACAAAAAGGAAATAAAAAAAAATAATAAAATTTTGAGTTTTGTTACTTACCTCTTTTGGTAGGCAATTCCACAATAAATATAGAATATTACCTGCACAATAAAAACAAGACAATACCCAAGTAAAATCAAAGAAATTAAATTAAATTAAACAAAAACTGAATTAAAAAATAAATAAAAATAATAATAAAATAAAAATCTAAAACCTAACCTAAATGCAAGTCCGCGTCGGCGGCGCCAAAAACTGATGTAGTTTTTACAGTGGAAGTAAAGATTCGTTGCTCGGACTCTTTTTGAAGATTTGGTTTTTGATTAGGGAGCGGATCCCTTAACTTAATTTTCCACTTAAGTTTCTGGCCATTGATGAATTCATATCTAACCATTCAATGTATAAGATTAAATATGGTTAAAATTTGGTTTGCTCGGCTAAAGCCAAGCCGATAAATGCCTATTTACCATAAATATTTTAGAAAAATAAAAATACATCATAAATATATGATACAATATAATTGGTATTTTTATTCTTAAAAAGTTTGCTAGGAAAAATAAAAATAGCTTTATCAAAATGCTTATGATGATGGGCAAAAGGAAGATGATCATGGTGTTTTGTTTTTTGAAGAGTAAGGTTAATATGTATAAAAAGAAAATGTAATAAGACCAAAGAAGGTCCCCATTTTTGTGTTACAGAGATTTATGAGCTATCAATCATAAATTTCATTCAATGTATGTGGTTACAAGATCTCTAAATGAATTACCTCAAAACCATATGTTTTTTTCAAAACCCGCATTGCCCCATTGAAAGATCAAAGCTTTAACTTCATTGATGATTATTCCTTGACTCTATGGGGAAAAAGAAGATGATCATGGTGTTACAATACATATATATGGATGTTAATCAATATTACATGTTGCAGAGTAGCTAATGACCTATATGCATTCAGGATCACATGAAAAATTATATAATTAACCAGTCTGAATTACAAAACGTTGGGGAAAGCGGTGATTCAAAAATGGAAACTCCTGATGCTGAAGTAGTAAAAGAGGAAGAGGATGTTCCTTGATTTATGAAATAAAAGATATTTTTTAAAATATTTATGGTAAAGAGATATTTATCGCTTGGCTTAAGCCGAGCTAAACCAAGTTTTAGCAATATTTGGTTGGATACAATTAACGGTTGGATATGGATACATCAACGGCCAGAAACTTAAGTGGAAAATTAAGTCAAAAAATTAAGTTAAGGGATCCGCTCCCTTTTGATTATTAAAAGAAAATACTAAGACAAACTAATTAAAATTGATTTTTGTTACCAAGGAGAGATGAGTCTAGGGCTTTGGATTCCGCTACTTCTAATGATAGTAAACTCAATAATTAAAACTTTGACATAATACTCCGACTTTACTCAAAACAGTTTCGAACTCAATCTCATGCTTTGGAAGATATAACACTACATGCTTTTTTTTATTATGACTCTTGTCACTATTCTAAGGCCTAATCCTCCTTCGCTTATAAAAGAACGGTAGAAACTACCCAAAACAATTATTACGAAGCATGTAAATAAGAGAGAATTTTTAGACAGATTAAAAACACAAATATGGAGTAAATATGCCAAAGAAATTAATTACTAAATATTACCCATCAAAAATAGTTTCCTCCAAAACCCTAGAAAATAGATTTAGCTACTCATAGAACCAAAATTGAAGAAAATTTCATTAATCATTGTATTGATAAACATATAAATAAGCTTACAATGATTTCCAGTCGCAAAAGAGTTTAGCACTGAGTTGAGCAGCCTAGCAATAAACGACCGCGTCTGGGGGTCCTTGTTTTTCGACTGTTTTTAAGAACGATAGAGGGTTAACTCTGTCGTTGTATCTAAGACTGGTTCTGCGACTGCCTTTAACAGGTTTTGTTCTTCAAGTTGCAGCAGCAGGTAACTTTTTTTTAAACTTATGGTTTCTCGATTCTAAGACTCTACTTTCTTCTCCAAGGTTTCCGTACCCTTCTCTGCTTCCGTACGACCCTTTTTATACTCCACAACTCCCATAAATCTCATGCAATTACTTCAAAAGATTTCTTTCTTTTCACAGGGATATATTTACGTGTATTTGGTATCAACTCGATATATTAGCTTTCAACAGATATCCTCTCCATTTTTACACGTAATTACCATCTTTATTCGAACGTGACAAGTCATTCTCCAACAAAAAACAGCAAGAAAATCTCGAGCAAATCTTTGATAATCACTTCCAGAAACCCGATATCTTTCTCCACACCTCTGTTTCATCACCGGTGATTATCTTGCCCAGCTAGATTGAATAAATCACCCATATCCACCCTGTTTAGCCTTAACAGGCCCAATGAAACTAAATCCAGCGATTAAATCTCATCCAAACTCGCTGAAAAATCGAACCCTAAAACTGGTTCGTGAAGAACATTTTCCCGCCAAAACCCGTGAGCTCTGATTCTTCTTCTGCCGATTATCTAGCCAATTCCGGTCAAAACAAAGACCATTACCATCCCTGTTTGGACCTTAATATCAAACCCAATGATTCTCAGCACTTTAGTCTCACCACAGCTTGCCTAAAACACAAACCCTAATTCTGTTTTTCAGTTTCCCGCCAAAATTCGAAATTCAAATGGAGAAGATGACTCTCCCCTTATCCCACAGCGGTGTCCCTTTAGCAATTTGGGCTACATTTAGCAATTCTTGGGGTTGCGAATAGCAATTTGTGGGGTACAAAGATAACTTTTGGGCTGTATATAGTGAAAAACTCCTGGGTGACTTTATCAACTCTTCCGGGACATTTATGGGGGTGCCTTTAACACTTTTCTGGGTGCTTTTAGTAGTTTCTCGAGCAGCCATCTCTTACCTCTCATATTCACTTCTTTTCTTCAATTTCATCACTAAGGTTGCCATGCTTTTCAGACAAAACTTGCATCACTAAAGCCGACATGCCTTTCAGAGAAGAAGAAATAAAAGCAAATAATGAGAGATAATTCGCCTCCATTAGTAGTTGCACATGAAATGACACTTTAGCCCTTTTAAGCGACGTTTCCTCTTCTTTTGCTCCAAAGTACCTAAAACTCAAAATCAAACAAAAGATACATAATTTACAAGAAAACATAACAAAGAAAGCATAAACAATAGATAAATATCAAGGTGTTTTAGACACCTATCACACGTGCATCTATGGTATGGCTCATATTTACCGCAGCCTGCTAGAGAACTTGCATTTCCAGACATTCTCTGAACTCCATGAAGCTGCCATACGATCCGCAACAACAACACCAGCATTATTGGAAAGAGCAAGACCGACTCGAACCGAAGACATGCATGAAACCCGCGGGAATAGACGCCTCATCAGCAAGCAATTTAATGATGGCCCCTCCTCTGTAAACGTAGTAAACGAGAGAAGGAAAAGGAAGGCCCCAGCTGCAGACCATCAACCTAAACGTGAAGCACCGGCACAACGAGCAACTCCGCCACGGAAGGCCGACGCAAAAGTCCCATGCGTCATCACGAAACCGAAGGGAATGCCCCGGATTTCCAGTTTCCCATCGAGGAGGTGATAGAACTCTTAGAAGCATGGATTTAAGATGATGTTATCAGACTACCACCTCCCATACGCCCACCGACTGAGGCCGAGATGGCAAACCCCAGATACTGCCACTACCACAGATTTGTTCACCACCCAACCGGTGATTGCAACAGACTAAAGCATATCTTCAAAGAAAAGATAGAAGCATGGGAGCTCCAACTAGGAAACGAGGGAGTACATCGAGACCCACTTCCAGTAAGAAATTATGGGGTCTCTGGGGACTCCGTGCACGAGACTGTACAATCCATGATGCAGCATGTATGCGAAATTCTCTACCTTTCCAAGGTACAACGCCAAGATATTTTCGCGGCTCTCAATCGCGTTGTGTCGGGCAAACGGCTTTTTCCCTCCATGGAATCCACGCCAAGGGCCCAAGCTTTCCCAGCGCGCGGAATCGAAAAGGGCAACTGGGGACTGCTGACCACATCCCATTTAAGAGGTATTGAATTCGACAACACACTCATCGATGCGGCCTCTGACTTCAACATTATTACTTTCAAGACACCGAAAGCTGCGGGATTTACGAGACAAGACGCTACCCATTCCCCATCTGTGATTAAGAATCCGGGAGGAGAAGTCTTGAACGCGCATGGCTACATCAACCTCGAGGTCAAGATAGTAGACGCTATAACTCATAGCAAATTCCACATTGTCAAAGAGCTAGGTTACGACATGATATTGGGGCACTTATGGGTACTCGACAACAAGGCAAAATTGGGTATATCCCCTCTACCAATGTCAACGCCTGAAAGAATTTCCAACAAACCGTCCCACTTGCTGCCGCATCGACGAATTGCTGATGGAACCCCGGACGCTTGGAGAAGACCTGTTAGCGCTAACTCATGGATTCCAAACGCAAGTAAGTCTGGCCGAACGACCCTCTCTACAACCAGTCATTTCTTCCCTCGTTCCGTCATGGGGACTCAGCGCGATTGCTGGCACGGACGCTGTCAAGAGATGTGAATGGGGCGCTGAGCCATTCAAACGCTTTGCAAAGAATTTGGAAACTGCCGTCGAAACTAACGAGACCAAGACTCAAACAGCTGCACAACACCTGAACCCGTTTTCAATCGGAGATATAATGGTCAAAGTGAAATCGTTTCAAGTTAGGAAGATGACGGTAAAGATAGTTATTTGAATTGGTTTTCCTGAGGAAAAAGAAGACGAATTTTATCTGGTGGCAGACGCTCTTTTAGGAGGATACTGCAAGCTCATCAACGCGGACAAGCCGGAAGGTGTGATAGTTCACTCGCGATGGCTCAAGCTTTCCAATCCCTAGAACGATGTACTTTTTCCATCCACTCTCCCTTTAGTATTTCCTTCAACAATTTCTCTTGATATTTGTATTTCCCCGAGACGAATACACCGTTTGTATTCTTCTCCGGAGTTTCTTTTTTCGTTCAAAAAAAAAAACAAACAAAAAAAAACATACATTTCTTTCCGAATGGGTTTTTCAAATCTCAGAGAAATACATCAAACTAACCCAAAATCATTAAGAAGCCATTAACCATCATATCACAACCAGAAAGCCAAAACCATGTCAGAAATACCTTATTCAATTATTCAAAAAACACAAGCGGAATGTTAATTGGCAAAACCCTAAACTTCGCCATGAATACAAAGAAGGTAAAGATGAGTCTGCAAAAACATCAGGACGACTACGCAACGAACAAAAATGATGAAAGGGAGAAACTAGTCATCGAAAGATGAAACACGAGTCGCCTCGGTCAGGGCTATTTTCAAGCACTTTCCCCAACAATCTCTCGGGCAGCAAAGATTCCATTCGACGGCATCAGCAGTAGCCACCTCAACATCCCATCCTGAAGCAACCTCAGCAGCAACAGCGCCCGTCTCTTTTCCAGCACCCGCTTCGACAACTGGTCCAGCATATGCCACCACGACCACCCTAATGTCGCCAATAATATTTCCGGCGCCAACTCCGAAGGCCACTTCGGTCCCACCAAACGCAGCGTTTTCCTCAAAGGTTTTCTCAGCAACCTTTCGAGGAGGATTTCTTGATTCATCCGTATCAGAATCAAGAATTATGACGCCGTCCTGAACGAAGAAGTTACGTTGCCTTTCCTCTAAAGGTCCCACAGACTCAGTTTTCCGTCATTTCAACCTATAAGTGGTCCGATCCGCCCTGGACCGAGAAGAAGTTTTGCTGCACTGAAGTCTCTCAACGCACCAGGACTCTTCATCACCTTCCCATTCCTCCTCCATGTTCACCGAGCCCAAAAAAGTCCGAACACGCGCCCGCACTTCACCAAGATAGATAGAAGGAAGGTCCTGGATAATTCCGCCAGATTCATGGAACAGAGATTCGATTCTACCTAATGCCTCCTCATGAGAAGAAAACAGGTTTTCGGGAAGTCCAAGGTTTTTCTCCGAAGAATTAGAGGTACGACTGCCTCTGGAAGATCCCATTATACAAAAACAGAGAAAATGAGCAAGTTTTCACCCTATCTATACCAACAAGAAGATAAAATGGAAACCGGGAGAAAAACACAAGATGATACCTGTGAAGAGAACGAGCACGATTTTCAGGACGAACTATACGAATGGAGAATTCAAGATCATCTTTTATGTTCAGCAGAACGACGCAGTCCCGAAAAGGAAAGTTTTTATACTAGCCGTGAGTTAAGGCATGATATCCGATCCTAATTAAACCTCATCCCACCAGTCAATATAAGGGAAAGCCTCATGCCTGGCTGTGCGAAATAATCAGGGTTTGGAGGGAAAACGTGGAAGAACGTGTTTGAGACACGCTAGCTCTTGTTTTGCTTTCCCGCCGCCAGCACTGAGATTCGGAAGCAAAACCGGTAACGCAACCTAAGCAGAAGGAGTAACGCCTCTTTTGTGGGCATAACACTCTCGGGTTTTTGAAGAGAAAAGAATTTCCTGTTTGAGCCAAGTAAGGAAAGAGGCAGATGGGCCCTTGAAGGAAAATTACCAAGCTAACCGCGCCACGTCTTGGTCCCACCACCGTCCATACACGCCTTGAAGACAAATCACCAAGCAAACCGCGCCTTGCCATGGCCGTACTATGCCAAGCCATCCACTCCATTGCCACATGCCCTATCATGCCAGACTGTCCATGCCATGGCTTGCCACGCCGACACCAACAACTCGTCGAGCCAACATTATGATCTCCCCTAACCCAGCCAAGATGATGAGAAGCCAAATTAAGTCACGTCTCTCACCTCACCGCTTCACGGTCTACATAAATAAGATCTATGCAAGGCTGCCAAACGCGGGATCATGAACTCTCCACAAATAGTAACCGTGTCAAGCCATCCACCATGCTTGCCTTCCTAAGACCACGCCACCTCTTGGCCCCACGTGCCAAGCCATCCGCTACGCTTTGCCTTCCAAGACTGTGCCCGCTTTGCCTCGGTGATGTACGGCCAGACCAAGCCAGTAACTTTCGTCTCACCACTCCACCGTCTGCATCCCCAGTACAAATTATGCAGGGCCGCCAACACGAGAAGCAAAAAATCTATTCACCTCTCAAAAAGGTTAGTCGGATTTTCCTGACCATCTTTGCAATGATTTACGTCTTGATTTCGTCCTTGTTTGTCACCATCATATGCTTACCTCGCAACAAGGCACCTGTTCCAAGCTAAGCAGGGGACTTAATGTTGATGGTGGTTTTTAGCTTAGGGGTAAAATCGTAAAACCCTAGTCAGACAGTGACGTCACAGAACTTGAGTATAATGTCCAAACCAAGCACATTTATTGAACCCTTTAATTTGCCTGCAAGAAAATTACCAGGGTACCTTTTTTTAATGCTAATTAGGGTTTCGACAGGCCAAAACACTAATACTCACACCGCATGTGCCAATGGCTAACCATGCCAGCCACACCTACCGCGCCAAGGCATGCCAACCATGCTAGCCGCACCCCTGTGCCAATGGCAAACCATGCCAGCCACACCTACCGCGCCAAGGCATGCCAACCATGCTAGTCGCACCCCTGTGCCAATGGCAAACCATGCCAGCCACACCTACCGCGCCATGCCAAACGCACCTTGCCATGGCCCCATGACAACCTAGCCGCGCCACCTTGCTTGCCTTGGCCCCACATGCCAAGCCAAGCCACACCTTGCCTTGGACCCACATGCTAAGCCAAGCCACACCTTGCCTTGGCCCTACCATGCGGCTAATAAATGGGATTGCCTACAGGTATAACTGCAAGTGCACAGTGTCGACAAACAACACAGGGCAAGTACAGGTCGTCCACAGAGACTCGGAGGGTGCAAATTGAAGATGTGGCCTTACTAAAACTGTTTCAAAACAAGAGTAACCAAAAAGGGGGTTTTGTTTGGGTGTCGATACGACTAGAATGTTTGGTGGTAACTGAAATAATAGAGCAGATTGCAAACAAGGGCTAGAGAGCACTAGGGTAGTTGAATCCACCACCTAATCCTACACTAAGGCAATACTCATTCAAACTATGTTCTTGTCCCTTTCCAGGGAAGAATACAATGGATGATTTATCAACCAATCTACCTAACTCACCCCTAGTATAAATTGTCTTCTTACAGTACAACCTATCACAGGTTCATTTGGTTTATTAGCTAATTATCAATCCTAAAACAATTTAGGCACATCAAGAACAACAATATGAAATCTGATTATCTTAGCATACAATCAAGGGCTTCATCTAAACCCTAGTTTAACAAATTAGAACATGCTGAAACAAATTAATCTATAGCTTGGTGCACTAGCTAATCCAGGCATAAGCTTTTACATACACTGCCTCTTCCTATTTATACATGCAAACCCCAATTCACTTCAATTTGGAAATTAAATGAAGACCCACTCACCATCACTGCTTGAATCGTTGTCCCCTCTGCTAATTCGGCTCTGCAAGCCCTTAATGTGTTGTTGGAGAAAAAACCCTAGCTTTATCTATCTCAAACCTAGCTTCTAGGGTTTGAGAAGAAACTATGAAGGAGATAGCTAAAGCTAGAGACGGTGGTGAAGGCGGCTGTGGTGCTGGTGTTGTCGGGAGAGAAGAAATGGTGGTGGCGGTGTCAGCTCTGCATCTGGTCGGGGGAAGAAGAGGAAGGGGGCTCTGGTTTTGTATCGGGGGAGAAGAGAGAAAGTGAAGGTGAGGATGGGGGGTGTTTGGTCGATGGGTGAAGGGGTAGGTGGTTTCGGTGTTGGGCGGACGCAGCGAGTGATGATGTGAGGGATGCAGCGACCGTTGGATGCGGATGGGTAATTCAATCTTAACGGCTCGGGATGGGGCGGGCTTGGATTCGGGTTATGGGTCGGGCCTTGGATTGCTCAAGCCCATATCTTTGTAAATGGGTTGCTACTTGTTGGGTTGCAACTGATGCGCACACGTGCTGTGGCTTTCTGCTCCATAGACACTCGTCTCCAATTTTCTGCTCTTTTGGCTCCTTAATTTCTCCGAGCTTTATTTACTACCTAAAATCACATAATTAATTAGTACAAGTATTTATTCTTGAAAAAAGAGAAAATACAGAATTTGGGATAATATCTGATTTCTGAGCACAAAAGATGAGTTAAATGGCAATAAAAAGGTGTAGAATTATGCAATATTTGGCACTCATCAAATACCCCCAAACCTGAATTTTACTTGTCCTCAAGTGAAACAGAATTTAAGAAATCCTAACTATACCACTGTCGCTGGTCTCTCGAATGCATTTAGCGTATGCACTAAGCCTTTAAACCCCTAGGTGTCCCTAGTGGACGAGTTGTAGTCTCGTGAGGGTTTACCAGAGGTGTACCCACAAAACCTTCTCCAACTTCAGAGCGTAAAAGAGTCTCAAGCGTCCAAGGAGCTATGAGGACATAGAGTTTCTGCATGCTAGTAACATGAAGTTAGAACTACCAAAGAACGCATTCTCATCCTTAAGAGTTGAGCGAGATATAACCATACCATATGAAAGAATTCGGGTTCGAGAGTGATCACAAGCCTCGACTTCTGCCTCACCAATAGGGTTTTATGATAATTGCACTCAAAAAGACCGCTTTTTTAGTCTCTCATGTGTGCAGGCAGGGAGAATAAAGAGAGAAATCCCGCACACGTTGAAGGTGAGAAGGATAACCTTCCGAAATAATTTCGGAGACTCCACGAGTTGTGGACAAAAAGAATCTTTTTCTGATGATCTCTAAGAAAGGAAATCAACCATTAGCAAGGATGGGAGTACTCACTTACCTTCACATCCGATCGGCAATTAACACCACTCTCATAGCATCCATAGAAATGTCTTCAATCTTCGGTCTTCGGTCTTCAACTGTTGATGATGAACTTCTGAACTTCACAAAACTTGACAATTTGTAACTTTTCTATTCAATTTCCTTGTTGCTTGGAATTTTTTTCTTGAATTCTTCTTCTTTACCATGGTAGTACCAAAACTAAGAAAATAAACTACAATATATATACATTTTTTTTTTTTTGAGAAATTAATATGAAATGAAAAAAATAACAATAAAAACAATGAAACTACTAACTCCATGGATGAAGGACTATATCACTCAATTTTCCATAACTTGTGTTGTCTTGATTTCATAAACTTCACTAATTCTCATCTTATTTTCTTTTCTTTGAATTGTTGCATGTAAACCTTGGACTATTTCAACTTTTCTTCAAATATTCTGATGTTGCTCTGCTTGCTGACGATGATGTGTTTCTATGGATCTGTTGATGTTGTTGAGGGAGAAAGAGTGATGCTAACTGCAAATCGAACTACAAGAAGGAGTTTTCATCTTTAAACGCCATCCTCATGATTGACAAAATTAGCACTCAAGAGATCAAAAATAGTGCTGAAAGTGGTGCGAAGTTGGGTAGCTCACCATTCCTACCCGGAATTGACGTACGGTGACACACACTCTAACAGATTTTCTAGAAAGTCACAAAAATTGAAGGTCGGTGCCTCGCTTGATGTAAAAATGGGTAGTCTCCACTATGGGTGATCACAATTCTACTACCGAATATCTTTGCAGCACCTAATTCGCCCTCCGGCATGGTTAAATCCAACTTTAACGCTCTAATCAACTAAGAAACCCGATTGTGTTCTCCAGTACTTCTAATTTCAGTTATTTCGGTCAGACTCTCTATGTAAACATAGCTAGAAGCATGCTAGTGACTCTAAGATCTCTAAAAGTTGGAGGTTTTATGCAAGTATTTACAAAGAGTTTTGAATTTTGAATTTATTTTTGAATTTATTTTTTAATTTTTATTTTTTAAATAAAAGACTAAAAACTCTATATGCAAAGACTAAAAACTCTATATGCAAATCACACCCCCAAACCTAAATCTAACATTGTCCTCAATGTGTCAACAGATGATAAGAATTTAAACAGTCACATACCATGAGAACTATGTTGAGTAGAGAAAAGGGAAGAGATTACCGTTGTGTCGGCGAAAGCAAGATTAGAGCTTCATTAGTGAAGGCTAGAATCCAACATTCTCAGCTGAGATCTTATTGGATTAGCACAATATATACAAAAGAAGACTCAACTGATTCAAGATAGAAGATTTAACAAGACCTACTGGATTATATACAAGAAAAATTCACCATACACCAACAATCTAAAGAGTTGAGGATCAACCCAAAAGAAGATATGCAGAAACATGAACAGCCTTACACATATATAACATGAGAGTGCAAGTAAGACTCGCAAATGTGAACGATTTTCCCCAAACCTAAACTTGTCATCAGATGTGTTTTTGAGCACAAAATCTTGCAATTTTAAAGGTACATCATGCACAAGGTCTAGTTCAAAATGGACTTTATTAGGGACGGGAAGAAAAACATCAATGCATTCTAACTGTGGCTCTTCAAAGGTATTGTACTTAGCTGAAAAATAGTCCAAGAGGACTTGGGAAGCATACAGCTCTAGGCCTAGATTAGGAACTCTCAGAATAGTTGGTTTAGGTGCAAGACCATCAGATTGTGACACGGGCAGGGAGCTAGACACGTCTAAGTTACATTCATTTGTATCATTACATGATTCAACTCTCCCTAAGTCAGAAACAAGTACAACATCATGATCATGTTCATAAAACATTTCAACAAGCCCCAGTTCATAATCATCATCTACAACTTCAGTTTCATGCATAGGGATATCACAAGAAACTTCACACTGTGACCTAGGCCGAGAATCAGACACATCAATTATATTTTCATGCATTGAATCATCTGTGTCAACAGACAATTCAGCTATCCCTAGGTTAGATGCAAGTTGTGTATCATGCACACCTCCACAAAATAATTGTTCGATCCCAAAATCCATATCAATATCATCCAAAATTTCAGAGTTACGGATGAGAAAATCACAAGAAACATCATTTTTCGGAGTCGCAACAAAGGAGTCTAAGGTTACAGTAACAGAAGATTCCACAGCAACATTTTCAGAGTAAACATGCTCTTCTAACATTAAATCATTATCATCATCATCGTAACAAGGATGTAATGCCCCATTCAAAACCATAGTGTTTTTATTCCATTCATGTACCTCTAGATTATGTTCATATTCAATATTGGTTTCCTGAGTAGAAACATAAACATTATTTTCAAAATTTACCTTATTAGGAATAGCAAACATCTCATCATGAAATTCCTTCCTTTCTTCACTTTGTAAATGAATCAGGTTCATTTTAAGAATCGTATTAATTTGTTCAATGGAGGGAGTGTCTTCACTAGTGGGTATCCTTGTCTCATATGGATATTCAGTACATGGTGGTGTATGAGGGTCACTAGAGAAGGGGAATTCAGAGGTGTTGCTATATGGATGATCATGCAATGCTTGCAATTCAAAACTAGCATTATTTTGTTCGATGAGCATGAGATTTTCTTCCTGACATTGCATACAAGAGGTCTGGGGAGTATAAAATTGTTCAACTCCCCACTTTGTGGTGAATGATACATGTGTGCATGGTCATTAGGGTCTATAAAATACTGATCGCAACCTTCAAAAGGTTGATTATGGTCCCAATGACTACCAGCTTCATAACCTGTCTGTAATTCATATCTTGGATGTTCATGGTATTCTCTAGATTGTCTAAAATCATGCAAAATATAGTAGTTCTCAGCAGGATGATCTAAGCTACCACATAAGGTACAAGCATACATTTCAGATTGCCTAGGGGAATTAGATTCGACAGATTTCTCATGTAATTGCATTTCTAACGCTGCAGTTTGAGCTTCTAGCTGATCCAAAAGTGATGATTGTGAGAGTTGGGCACTGTAAAGATGTTCATTCTTACCCTGTAATGGATGATACATGTGTGAATAGTTATTAGGGTCCATGTGTTGATGCTCAGGACTATGAAAATTTCCATAACAATCCATATAACTAGTGACATCATGGTCGGGGGTGGGGGTCGTAACATGAATCATGCCCGTAAGCAAGTTCTCTGATGGATTTATGTGATGATTTTTCATCCCTAATGCCAGTCCAAAATCCTGACATGCCAGGCAATCAATTTGGTCACAAAACAAAACAATATTAGCCTAACATACATGCCATATACTATACAACACCCAAAATGAGCAACAAGTGCACAAGCCAGGCCACAGATGAAGCTTAGAGAATAGACAGGCAGATTCGGAGATTTACGATCATTCAAGTGTAGCACAGCTAACAACAGATTCAGTTAACCAATGTATAACTCAAATATCACAGGGGAATGTGCATGGATCCAAAATATGCGGGGGTTTCACAATGGTCAGTGAGTACTAGTTCAGTGAGCATACATGGCCATCAGTTCAAGGCAGAGCATCAATCAATCAATTTGGGTTATCAGACAACTACACAATGTGCAGCTCAGGGGAACAAGGAATTATGCATCACAGATGTCAAACTATGCACGCATATATCCAATTATCAACAGTCCTTATGTAGAGAGAAGCATACCCAAAGAGATGATAATTTAAGCATGTAAAAATGTTGCTCAGATATAACAGGATAATGCTCAAAAAGATACTCTACGTTGCAGGGTTTGGACAACATTTCGTTAAGCAGCTAGGTTATCAGGATATCGTGGTTTATCATTCATACAAATATATAGTATAATGAAGTTCTAGAATGACCAACCGGGTTTAGCCCCAATAGCAACTGTGTTCTGCTCCTTCTATCGCTTTTCCTTGCTTCTGCAGCAGTGTAGCATGCACCTGTGAGCTCAAAGGAGAGTTTTAGTTCTCATAAATGTGCATGCAAAGCAAAGAATTTCATAGCTGATAGTTAACAACTAGAATTGTAGGGTGAAAGATGGGAACTGCACTAATGCTCAACTGAAAAATTATGCTTATTTGGACTGCTCGGGGTTAAAGAAGTTCAACAGGGTAAAGAGAGAATGAAATGTGAAATGCTAGAATGCGTGGAGAATTAACCAATGTACAAACTAAACTACATGTTGCAGATGAAATACGATGTCGATTAAACTGGCCAAAACTGAAGTTGACTTGCAGGGATGGGCAGGTACAGGACAATGATGCAAAACTTGATTAACTAACAAAAAAGACTAAAAGAATGCAGGTAAGTGACTGAGATACAATGATTGATACTACAAGAGTGTGAAATAAAGATATAGCTAAGAACCCTAGATGCAGGTAAAATAACTTGAATTGAAAAGATGAAAATAAAGATGCAGAGACAACTAATATTTACAAGGCTAAAATGATTACTAAGTTATAACTACAGATGCTTTTAACTACAGTATGCGATGCATGTAGAGCCAAAACAAGATGGAGATATGAAATAAAAATGAAAATAAAAATTACATCTAAGTTATACTCTCACAGGAAATGTAAATTCTAAACAAGTATATACACAGTTTCAGATATCCTAACTAGATGCAGAAATGCACTGAAAGTGGATGACTGAGATTAAGAGTTACAGCTAACATTAAGATGCAGGTTACTATAAATTGAGAAAGATACAAACCAAAACGAGATAACAATTTTACAACCTGAGATATGATATGAGACAATGATGCAGTTTTATGCAAGTGAAAGAAAATTTAAAAGTATAGCTACAACTACAGATAATGAGAACAGCAAGCTTGATATGGAACAAACTGAGAGACAATTATGTTACATAGAATGATGAACTTGAAAATGAGAAGTTACAACTAATAAAGCAAACTAAAATGTAGATTTATAACTGCAATGCAGACTAACTCTACTTACACTGATACAACACCAACAACATATTTTTACACTAAAACATCAGCTTTGTAACACCTACTGCCATTACTCAGTCAGCACAGTGAAAAGTTTTCAACAAATTTTAGATTAGTACCTCAATGCAACTGAGACAGGGACAAATCAGGCTTGCAGATTATATGGCAAATGGATTACCACTAAGTTATACGATTAACTGAAAATAGACAACTCTACACACTTATATACATGATTATACAACAAACAGCAAAGTAAGGATAAAACTCCAGCTACACCGCTACCGAGTCCCCGGCAGCGGCGCCAAAAACTTGGTAGGATAATAAATGGGATTGCCTACAGGTATAACTGCAAGTGCACAGTGTCGACAAGCAACACAGGTCAAGTACAGGTCGATCCACAGAGACTCGGAGGGTGCAAATTGAAGTTGTGGCCTTACTAAAACTGTTTCAAAACAAGAGTAACCAAAAAGGGGGTTTTGTTTGGGTGTCGATACGACTAGAATGTTTGGTGGTAACTAAAATAATAGAGCAGATTGCAAACAAGGGCTAGAGAGCACTAGGGCAGTTGAATCCACCACCTAATCCTACATTAAGGCAATACTCATTCAAACTATGTTCTTGTCCCTTTCCAGGGAAGAATACAATGGATGATTTATCAACCAATCTCCCTAACTCACCCCTAGTATAAATTGTCTTCTTACAAAAGATTTTTTATTACAACCTATCACAGGTTCATTTGGTTTATTAGCTAATTATCAATCCTAAAACAATTTAGGCACATCAAGAACAACAATATGAAATCTGATTATCTTAGCATACAATCAAGGGCTTCATCTAAACCCTAGTTTAACAAATTAGAACATGCTGAAACAAATTAAATTATAGCTTGGTGCACTGGCTAATCCAGGCATAAGCTTTTACATACACTGCCTCTTCCTATTTATACATGCAAACCCCAATTCACTTCAATTTGGAAATTAAATGAAGACCCACTCACCATCACTGCTTGAATCGTTGTCCCCTCTAGTTTAACAAATTAGAACATGTTAATTCGGCTCTGCAAGCCCTTAATGTGCTGTTGGAGAAAAAACCCTAGCTTTATCTATCTCAAACCTAGCTTATAGGGTTTGAGAAGAAACTATGAAGGAGATAGCTAAAGCTAGAGACGGTGGTGAAGGCGGCTGTGGTGTTGGTGTTGTCGGGAGAGAAGAAATGGTGGTGGCGGTGTCGGCTCTGCATCTGGTCGGGGGAAGAAGAGGAAGGGGGCTCTGGTTTTGTGTCGGGGGAGAAGAGAAAAAGTGAAGGTGAGGATGGGGGGTGTTTGGTCGATGGGTGAAGGGGTAGGTGGTTTCGGTGTTGGGCGGACGCAGCGAGTGATGATGTGAGGGATGCAGCGACCGTTGGATGCGGATGGGTAATTCAATCTTAACGGCTCAGGATGGGGCGGGCTTGGATTCGGGTTATGGGTCGGGCCTTGGATTGCTCAATCCCATATCCTTGTAAATGGGTTGCTACTTGTTGGGTTGCAACTGATGCGCACGCGTGCTGTGGATTTCTGCTCCATAGACACTCGTCTCCAATTTTCTGCTCTTTTGGCTCCTTAATTTCTCCGAGCTTCATTTACTACCTAAAAACCCAAAATTAATTAGTACAAGTATTTATTCTTGAAAACAGAGAAAATACTGAATTTGGGATAATATCTGATTTCTGAGCACAAAAGATGAGTTAAATGCCAATAAAAAGGTGTAGAATTATGCAATATTTGGCACTCATCACCGCACCATGTGCCAACAACTTGCCAAACCCTTGGCCCCACATGCCAAGCCAAACCACATCTTGCCTTGGCCCTAGTCATGTTAGCCGCACCATGTGCCAACGGCTTGCCAAACCCTTGGCCCCACATGCCAAGCCAAACCGCACATAGCCATGCTAGCCGCCCCATGTGCCAACGGCTTACCAAACCCTTGGCCCCACATGCCAAATGCACCTAGCCGCGCCACCATGCTGGCCTTCCCTACGCGGCTACCAAAACGAAGGCGTGCGACAATCAATGGTCGCCCTTCAATCCCGGGAGCAAATCCTAGCCGTCTGAGGTTACCAAACGACCTTTGGCCCAAAACCCTAGCTTGGTCATGCCAAACCTTGGCCCCACATGCCAAGCCAAACCGCACCTAGCCAATCTAGCCACACCATGCGCCCATTGCCAAACCTTGGCCCCACATGCCAAGCCAAACCGCACCTAGCCAAGCTAACCACGCCATGTGCCCATGGAAAACCATTGGCCCCGCATGCCAAGCCAAACCGCACCTAGCCAAGCTAGCCACGCCATGCGCCCATGGCAAACCCTTGGCCCCACATGCCAAGCCAAACCGCACCTAGCCATGCTAGCCGCACCATGTGCCAACGGCTTGCCAAACCCTTGGCCCCACATGCCAAGACAAACCGCACTAGCCATGCTAGCCGCACCATGTGCCAACGACTTTCCAAACCCTTGGCCCCACATGCCAAGCCAAGCCACACCTTGCCTTGGCCCTAGCCATGCTAGCCGCACCATGTGCCAACCGCTTGCCAAACCCTTGGCCCCACATGCCAAGCCAAACCACATCTTTCCTTGGCCCTATCCATGCTGCCAAAGCACGCACCATGTGCCAACGGCTTGCCAAACCCTTGGCCCCACATGCCAATCCAAACCGCACCTAACCATGCTAGCCGCCTCATGTGCCAATGACTTACCAAATCCTTGGCCCCACATGCCAAACGCACCTAGCCGTGCCACCATAATGGCCTTCCCTACGTGGCTACCTAAACGAAGGCGTGCGACAATCGACGGTCCCCCTTCAATCCCAGGAGAAAATCCTAGCCCTCCAAGGTTACCAGACGACGCATGGTCACCTTTAGCCCGAAAAACTAAGTTTGGCCACGCCAAACCACGCCATGCCAACGACATGCCAACCTAGTCGCGCCACCATGTTGGCCTTCTCTATGCGGCTACCAAAACAAAGGCGTGCGAAAATCGACGATCCCCCTTCAATCCCAGGAGCAAATCCTAGCCATACAAGGTTACCAGACGACGCATGGTAACCTTTGGCCCAAAAACCTAAGCTTGGCCACGCCATACCATGCCAACGGCATGCCAACCTAGCCGCGCCTCCATGCCACGCCAATGGCATGCCAACCTAGCCGCGCCACCATGCCATGCCAATGACATGCTAACCTAGCTGCGCCACCATGCTGGCCTTCCTTATGCGGCCACCAACGAACGAAAGCGTGCAAAGATGAACGGCTACCTTTCCTCTTAAGATACAAAATCTCGACCGTCGAAGGTCACCAAGCTACCAAATCTCCCAAGCTCGAATTTCCAGGCAACAACCATATGCTACATGTTTTCCACAAAAACATTCGAGACATCAACACATATCACAAACTAGGGGATCCTCTTTGGGTATTGGTTTGGCGGTTTACAGCGTGCGGCGTACACTACGCCCGTCATAAGAAAGTGTCATAAGGATGAGGCGGTTAGTAAATACATGGAGTTAAAAGTGAAACGTTCATGGGACATCAATTACATATGTTAATGTTTTTATGGAACATCAATTCCATGCGTTGACGATTTTATGAAACATCAAATTCCATGCATACGGTTACCACCTCCTCCCATTTACTTACCCATGTTTCCATTCCTTAATGAGACCAGGATACATTTCCCTTCGACTTGTATAAATAGGTCTTACCTATATCCACAGAACAGGGAGTTCATGGGGGAATATACAACACTCAAAAAATACTTGCTAGCTTACCATTTGTTAGCCTTTCCACTTTTCTGATACAAGTCGTAGTAACACAACTACTCTTCCAGAATCAACTATTCTGGTCTCATCACTTTCCTTGCTTCCCTCCCCAAAACCAACCCATTCTCCTCCACTTTGTGACCGAAGCAAGTCCGGAACGGCCATTTCTTGGTTTAAATTTGGATTTGTACAGATTGATCTCTCGAATCTAAAGTACTCCCTTGCAGTATATTGTTTAGGGTTTAAATTGTTTCTCACCCGTACACCCGAAATTACCGAAATACGCAGAAACCATTTTCACCTACAAACACTTATATCTGCAGGAAAGAAAGTAGTCGTACAACAAACAGCGGCCCCAATTGATCATTCTGCTAAATAGCCTGTGTCGTATATTGTCCACTGGATATCACGTAAGTTATTGTATTTTAGTTGACATCGTCGGAGCAAACTTCAAGTATATTTCAAGGAAAAGATATGTGAAATGAAGTTGCACCGGATGACACAAAATTATGGTTAAGCAATATTGATCCCCAATTAGTTCAACAATCATTTAATTTTTATATATAAACTTGATTATGTGTTGACATTGGGTACTCATTCTATGGAACACAAAAAACCTTTACAGCTTCGGCAGATTTCCTGTGAAATAACCTGTGCGGAAACAGATGTGACAAAACTAGAAAATTGGTAAAAATTAACTTTGTAAAAGAAGAAACTTTAATACTCCCTCCGTTCTTTTTTAATAGGCTGGTTTTGTTTTTAGAGAAAAAAAATTAAGGAAATTAAGAGAACTAATCATTGAAAGTGGTCCTCATGACACTTGTCAATAAAAGAAGTGAAGTGAAATGGTCCCCATGACACTTGTCAGCAAAAAAAAGTAAAGTGAAATGGTCCACATGACACTTGTCATCAAAAGAAGTTAAGAGAAAAGTGGTCCCAGAAAACTAAATTAACATTTGACTTTCCCAATTAGAAAACCATCCTATTTTTTTAAAACATCTATTTATAGAAACCAGCCTATTATTTAGGAACGGAGGGAGTAGAACCGACACGAATTCGATTTTTTTTTGGGAAATGTAAGAAAAGGTCCCAGTATTAGCACCTGATTTACAAAAAGGTCACACTGCTACAAACCATTAACAGATTGGTCCTACTTCCGTTAAAGACATGGTTATGTCAGTGGGGCCCGCATGGTCAGAGTTAATTGGGCTAGCCAGTTTACGAGTCTGCCCTTGACCCGAGTAAAGTAGATCTGACACCGTACATCTTATTCTCGTAGCAATCTCGAGATGATACGGACGGACAGAGATTGGAGTAGCAGATGAAATTCTATAACATTTTAGGGTTAGGGTAAACTCGTATTCTCTTCGTCTCCGCCCATCTCTCTCTAAAAGCTCTGCAAAAATGGCGATTCACCCCAAAACTTGAGTGAATCCCTGGTTTCGATCGCAATAGTTGCTCAGTTCATTACGCTGGTAGTGTATATGGTGTTTAGTAGTAAGATGTGAAGATTTTTAAAGAAAGAATCATACTGGTTGTAGTTTGTCGGTGGTTTTCTGAAAGAATTTCATCACCATGTACTCGGCGATCATGAGGTTGGTAATCACAACCATATTCTGTCAATTTCCATTAACTGAATCTAATTTGGCGATTTTTTTTTTTTTTTTTTTTTTTTGCAAAACCCTAATTTCTGAATTTCGATAATTTTTACAGACAATTTTAGTAAACCCTAATTAGTGAAATTGGGTATGTTATACATTACTACTTTCTGGTGTATTGAATTTGATTATGTGTATGTGTAGGAAATATGTGAAGAATCCAGTTAGAAGCTTTAGGGTTGAAGAATCACATACAAATAAGGTTAGGTTTTTTGATAACATAAGTGTGGATTCTGGTGGATTGGAAGGTTTTAGTGATACAGTTCATGCTGCATACCAGTTACCACCTATTAAGAAGGTTAATTTGACATGGTTTAGTGACCCAGACCCTTTCTATATTGGTAGTAATGATGAATTCTTTGAAATGTGGGATAAAGGAGTGGTTGAAGATGATGGGTATATTCATCTTTACATGAATGTTACCAACAGGAGAGTTCCTCTTAGTGATGAATGCCCTTCATCTTCTTGTCTGTCAGTTTCAAAGAGTCTTTTTTCAACACCTGAGAAGGTGCAGAGTACATCAAGAATTCACATTGAGAGAGGTGCAGCACCAGTCAGTATTGACCCATCTCTTTTTTTAACACCTAAGAAGAGATACATATATAGTAAATCTCCTGAGCTACTAAGAAGAAGTCCTAGGTTGGTGCAGAAGTCAATTGCTGCAGTCACTGGTAGTGTTAATGGTAAGAAGCTATTTGTTAATGTGGATGATGATGACAATGGTGTTGAAGAAATATCAGTTGAATCAAGACAGGCTGAGTTGGAGTATGAAAACATACAACTCACAAATACTGAAGAAGATATGTGTCATCCCATTGATGACTGTAGAAGTCCAGTTGCTGATGATGTAGAAATGGGTATAGAAGTGTACACTGAGTTTGTGAACAACTACTTTTGGGGATTAGACTCTTTTGATTACTTACATCCACAACAGTATAAGGAAAAGGGAAATGCAGGTATAATTTCAATCTCTCTGTTAATTTAATTAAATGCATTTGAACTTGTATGCATTTTAACTTGACTGCATCATAACTTGTCTGCATTTAAACATGTGTGTCTGTATTTTATGTTGTAGATGAAGCCCACAATGACAAGAGTGGTGGTGTTGGTGAAGAGTGTGACCCAAAAGGAAAAGAAATAGTTGTTATACCATCTGATACTGACAGTGCTGATAGTTCTAGTAGCTGTGATTCTGAAGATGAAGATGGTACTTTATCAGTCCAAGGAGTTGTAGAGGATGAGGGGCAGAAAACAGTTTGGGTAAGTCAGTATGAGAAAGTTTGGGGGCCACATGTAGAAGCTGCTGAAAGAACATGTGGTTTTGATGATGACACTGGAGATGCTGAGGAATTTTTGGATGTTGGTACAATGTTTGTGGGGATGGAGTTCATGGACAAGAAAGACTTTAAGAAGCACTTAAGGGCTTATGCAGTGAACAAGAAGTTTCAGTACAAGTTGAGGCCCAATGACAATGAAAGGATCAAGGTTAATTGCAAGTATAACAAGTCTCAAGGCTGTAAGTTTTTTATTTATGCAAGTGTGAGAACAGGAGAACCTACTTTCATACTCAGAAAAATGAACTTGGAGCATACATGTGTGACTGAAGGTGTAACCATAAAATAAGACAAAGAAATGCAGAATATGTAGCACAGTTTTTGTATGATAAGCTGAAGAAGGGAGACCCAATGCCAAGTCCTTTCAATTTACAAGACCAATTCCACACTACTCATAATACTAGTGTTCCTTATCATGTGGCTTGGAGAGCTAGAACTCTGACACTTGAAAGAGTAAATGGCAGTTATGATGATTCTTACAGACTTGTTCCAGCCTTTTGTGATATGGTGGACAAAACCAACCCTGGTTCTTTGACAAACTACACTTTTGGAAGGTAAGTTGCAAATTTACATAGTTTATAGATGTAAAGTTGTATTTATTTTTTCACTTTATTTTTGCTTATTTTTACTCTGAAAATGAACATTGATGGAAATACTTGTTTTATTGCAGTGTTGATGGATGCTTTGAGTCAATGACCATTGCCTTTGCAGCACCACTCAAAGGTTTTCATGAAGGTTGCAGAAATGTGATAGGTTTTGATGCTTTCCATTTGACTGGAAAGCATGGTGGTTGTTTGATGGCTGCAACAGCTCTGGATGCAGAGAATAGAGTTGTCCCTTTGGCTATAATGGTAACTAGGAATGAAATTGGTGAGAATTGGCACTTGTTTATGAAAGCTTTGAAGCCATATATTATCAACCATCCTAGGGGAAAGCTGACTTTTATCTCAGATAGACAAAAAGGGTTGTTAGAAACCATTACTGAATTGTTTCCAGATCATAACCAAAGATACTGTTTCAGGTAAATGTTAGTTTGTAAAATTGAATTTGAATAATTTAGTTGGTTAGTTATATTTTCCAACTAAATAAACTTGTTGTGTGTTCACCTGCAGGCATATGTATGCAAATTTCAAGAAATATTATAAAGGTACAAAGCTACATAACCGGTTTGCAATCTTTGCACTATGTTACAAAGAAAGACATTGGAAGGTTAGTATTATGCTGCACTACTCTTTTTTTTGTTTGTTTATTTGAGAATTGTTTTGGTATGGTTAATAATTTTATCTTTATTTTAATCACCAGGCCCACATGGATGAACTTGTGAAGCTGTCTCCAGCAGCAGCAGAATATATGATGAGGGAAAAACCAAAACAATGGTCTAGGGCCTTCTATGACCAATCTACTTCCTCAGAGCACACCAACAGCAACTTCTGTGAGTCCTTCAACAACATGGCTGGCCCAATGAGAGACAAGCCAATTTGTACTCTTGGAATGATGTATGGTCAACTCATTATGGGTATGTTTTACAAGAGAAGAGCTGAGGCTGATAAGTTGGAGCTTGGAACCTTGGTGCCAGAAGTTATGAAGTTGATAAAGAAGATGGAGAAATGCACAACTCACCTGAGACCAAATGGAGCAGTACTTGGCAAGTTGTATGAGGTGAAGAACATTGAAACTAATGCTCTGTTTCAAGTTGACATTGTTGACAAGGCTTGCAGTTGCATTCAGTGGCAACTTAGAGGAATCCCTTGCATACATGTTATATGTGTTTTGATGGATATGAGGATCAATTGGGCTGAGTGAGTTTTCTTGCCTTTTTTTGCAAATTTTGTGTACTTTGTCATTTATAATGTGGTTGCAATCTAGTTGAACCAAGTCATTAATAACATTGTTATCTTTTGTTGGTGGCAGATATTGTGACCAGTGTTATCTGGTTGATGCTTTGAGAGCAACTTATGCTCCTGAGATGGGTTTATTACTGGGCAGAGAAGACTGGGATGAGGTAAGCACCAACTTTGCCCTTATTTACTCTCTTTTTTATCCTTTTCTTTGTCCTTTTATGTAATTTTTACTGTTATGGAATCTTTCACTTTATGACAAAGTATTTCTTTAATATTTCTTTAATAATTAGGGTTTGCTTCCACTACTTATTGTCCTGTTTCATTTCCTATTTCCTTATCTCTTTCTCTCTTTCTCTTTTGTTTCTTTGTGCAGCCACAAGGCTTAGTTATGAGACCTCCTATTGATATCAGAAAACCAGGGAGACCATGTAAGAAAAGAAAGAGAGCCTATGATGAAGGTCACACTGAGAAGAAGGTTAGAAGTTGTACAAGGTGTAAGACAATTGGGCACAACAGGAGAACATGTGCTGGTGCACCTGTTGGATCTAATCCAAAATCTAAGAGGCAAAGAACTATGGTTGAAGGAGGATCTCACTCTACTTCTTATCCAGATCCACATGAGCTTAGTACTGGTAGGAGAGGCAGAAAGGCAACAAGAGGAAGAGGAACTACTTCAACATCTGCTGCTGCTGCTGCATCATCATCTCAACCTACAGATACTTCTGCTGCTGGTGCATCATCATCAACAAATGCAGGAGGTAGAGGCTCAAGAGGTGGTAGAGGCTCAAGAGGTGGTAGAGGCAGATGTGGAAGTACAGTACAGGTGCAACAAACACTATCACAGAGCATTGCAGGTGTTGGTGGGTTAAGTCAAACACTAACTCAAACTTTCACAGTGCCAAAGGTTACAGTTCCTGCTGCCGCTACTCAATAAGTTTGGTTCTTGATTATGTACTTCCATGGACACAGTTTATGTTATTAAAACTAGCTACTTGTTTTGTTACTGCATCTGTTTGCAGAAGTATGACTCTTAGTTTATGTTATGGATTGTTGAACTGACTTATGTTATGTTGTGGTGTTAATCTATGTTAATATTCTAAGTTATGTTAATATTCTAGATTATTTTGATGCTTTCAGACAACATGAGATTTCTTTTTATTTATACTGTTAGCTCATTACATTTGTAGATCTCCTATTTGTTTGCATAATTCTGCCATTTTCAGGGATGTATGTTTTACATTGTCTTTTGCTGCATTGAAGACAACATCAGATAGCCATTGAAAATCAAGACATTTGGAGCATTTGAGGTAAGAAATGTTGTAGTTGTGTGCATTTTGGCAGAAACAAAGCATCACAGTTCCCTTACACTTCTTTTTCTTGCAGGGTTGTTGCTTCCATGGACAGTTGTCGAGCATATGGCTCTTGTCACCACAAGAAAAGCAGGAATGTGGAGTTGGGAGCTGCACTTTCATTGCTCTTTTTGGGTTTTTGGCATCTGCAAACCACTCAAAGTATGAGCATACTGAGCATCTCAAGAACTTCTCATCATAATTTTCTTCAGTTTCAGCTTTCAACGGCTTTCTCACTCCACTGCAAGGTACATTTTTACACCTTGAATATATCCATGGACAATCAATAGGATCATGCATTCCAATCTCACATAAACAACAAATTACATTGATGCTGCTTGAACCATCAACTATGATGCTGCTGCTGCTTGCCTCTCTTGAATTGTTGCACCATTCACTTGTACCTCCACCCATTTTTGGTTTGAACATGTTATCTGTTATGTCTGTTGGTTATAAAGAATTGAAAGCAGAGTATGATTGTGTGCAGGTATATAAAGAAGAGTGAAAATCATACCGTTGGGAACGGTCTGATTTACTAGCCACATATTTGATGCCACGTCACTGGCTTGCCACGTCACTGGATTGCCACGTCATTGGATTGCTGGCTTGCCACGTCAGCTCAGGCTAACTATGGTTAAAATGGGTTGAGTTAGGTTTGAGGGCATTTTGGGAAAACTTGACACCGTTTTTTTCAAATTCTGTTATGTCGCCCCATGTATGACTCCTTTGTAACTCATTTATAAAAGTATGATGCATTTGTAAACGATTTACAAAAAGTATGACCTTTTTGTAAATCGCCCTTTTTTTTTCAAGGCTTGCTTTGTCTGACCCAATAAAAAAAATAAAAAAATAAAAAATAAATTAGGAATGAGTCAAACTCTTAGGGACTATTTAATAGGAAGTCGAACTCTTTGAGATCAACACAGCGTGAAATAGCCCGTGCCGTGTCATTCCCTAGTATATTATACTCCATATAAAAGATGGTCTCAGGATTCGATACATCCCAAATCAGAAATCTTTTGGGTAGTATTTTCTCCCCCTGTTTGCTCCTCTGATAGTCACAGGGTTAAACCTTGAAAGACCATCCGGATCGTTCTGTAAGGTATCTCAGTTTCTTTACCTTTCTCGATTTTCTATTCTTTAGGTTGTTCAAAATCGAAATAGGGTTTTAAAATTTTGGGTTTTTTTCTTCTTCTGTTTTCTCTACCCTAATAATCTCCTTATCTTATTAATTCAACAATTTTTACTTATTAATTTTTTTTCTCTTAGAAAATCAAATAGGGTTTTAAAATTTTGGGTTTTTTGTTCTTCTGTTTTCTCTTCCCATGGTTTCTAATAATCTCCTTACCTTATTAATTCAACAATTGATATTTGTTTTTAAAGGATGGTTTTTGAAACTTACACTACGAGTAAGATGAAGATGAAGAAGGAGATGAAGATGACGAAGGAGATGAGGAAGGAGATGAAGAAGTGTGATAATGCTACGGAGTTTACCTTTGTATTGGGTATGCCCCTTGTGTTTCTCCGTGGCTATGTTGGTGTTGTCTCGCAGGAATTCACCAACATTGGCTTGAAGTTAATTGGTAACTGAAAAATCTTCTCTTTATGTTTTTTTCCCTTTTTTTTTTTTTTTTCAATTAATTAATTTCTTTTTCTTTTTCTTTTCAGGCCTGAGATGTATGAGTGTCACTGCAAAATTTGTAAATGCTCACTATCAGAGGAAGGGTAGAAAGACATATACTGGTCCAGCTACGGATTTTGTAAATAGAGGTCCATTCCTTGCTATGATATTGCAAGGAGTTCAAGCTGTCAATAAAGCTCAAGAACTTGTATCCTCAAAGAAAGAGCCTCCCTTTTGGGATCGATGGTAATTTTACTTAAACTAGTATACATTTTATTCTACATCACATTATTTTACTCCCGTCTTGATTGGAATGTATCAGCTAAGCTATTATCTTAAGCTGGTGTACATTAGTAGCCAAAACTATTATCTTATGCCCCATATATCATATTTAGACTTCTGCATATTTTATGCTGCATGCATATCCTTGGGTCATGATGCAGGGTAAAATTTTACCCAATGAGGTAGTTGTTGGGTAATTGGCTAGATCGTAGGTTCTTTGTGGCTGATTGTAGGTCACTTAGCAGGTAATGGGTAATGGTGAAGAATTGTAGGTCATTTAGGAAAGGTCTGGACATCTCCATTCGGGAGCCCGAAATTTTTCTTTCTGTTAGTGTATTCCTTGATAACTGGATTCCTGATATGGGTATTATTTAGGAAACAGAATCTGTGAGTTTACTACTCAAATCTGCTTACAGAATCCTTCTTGCAAGTGATAATGGTCAGTTGGATAAATACTGGTTGAAACTCTTCACAGCGGAATGCAAGTGATAATGGTCAGTTGGATAAATACTGCTACAGAATCCTTAAAGCTACATCTAATCCGATTTGGTTGACACGGGTTTATGATATAATTGTCTCCATGTTTTTTGTGTGGCAGGCCACTTGTTTCTGTAGTGCAACAGTTTCAATGGCAAGTGAAGATCTTTGAAATGTGGTTTTCTGCTAATTCTTTTACTCGTTGGAAGATGCACTGAGGAAGGAAAATATGATGTTCGCCCTCCCTGCTGACAATAACTTATCTAAAAATGTAAAAGAAGTACTGGAGACAAAAAATCTGATGTTAGAAGTCCCTGCTGGCAACGTATGGGGTGGCTCAACGGAAGAAAAGCTAAAATATATTGTGCATAGCAAAAAAATTGATTTTACCCTGGAACGGTAAACTGTCGACTTACTATTTAAATTAGAGATTCTATTAAGTACAAGTAGTTTCTCTTTTTGTATTTTGTTTGCACTCCTTGGTCTTAACATTTGTGTAAATGCTATATCAACAGCGCAAATCAGCGGTTCCTCCTAATCAAGCCGAAGGCTGTCCAAGATGGAATAATGCCAAAATTGTTATCTACTATAGAGAAAAAGTGTTATTAGGCCGACCGAGCGAAGCGAGGGAGGACTCTATATATATGGTGACTTTGTGTCAATGTGAAGCGTGACAATTTTTTTCAATTAGACATAAAAGATTGGATTTGGTTCAACGATGAAAGGACGACACTGCCCCTCTAAATCAAAATTTTCTTTTTTTCATTTAGATATTTTTGTAAATAAACCCAAGAGGAAGGGCACTAAGGTATTAGATATTTTCGTAAATAAAGCAAAGAGGAAGGGCAGTAAGATATTAGACATTTTCGTAAATAAACCAAAAAAGAAGGGCAACTAGATATAAAAGCCAAATTTTATTATAATTTCTTATGTATCCTATTTCTTTAGGGGTATAATTGACAACCAAACTTTAATATAACATATCTATAAAGGGAAAAATATCGTCTGGTCCTTTTTTAGGTGGGCCCATGCCTTTTTGGTCCTTTGGTCAAACGCCTTTACTGTTTGGTCCATAATTATTTAAAAATATAAAAACAGACAAAAATACCCTTCCGTGTTAATTTTTACTTATTTTCTTGTGCAGATTCATTAGAAATGAAGTCCATATAAAAACCTAAAAAACAGACTTCATTCCAGAAATGAAGTCCATATAAAAACCTAAAAAACAGACTTCATTCCAGAAAATGATGTCCATATAAAAACCTAAAAAAACAGACTTCATTCCAGAAATGAAGTCCATATAAAAACCTAAAAAAACAGACTTCATTCCAGAAAATGAATCCATATAAAAACCTAAAAAAAAAAACTTCATTCCAGGAATGAAGTCCATATAAAACCCTAAAAAAACAGACTTCATTCCAGGAATGAAGTCCATATAAAAACCTAAAAAAACAGACTTCATTCCAGGAATGAAGTCCATATAAATACCTAAAAAAACAGACTTCATTCCAGGAATGAAGTTCTCTTAAGAAACAACAACAGAAAAATCTTTTTCTTCTTCTTCTTCTTCGTCTTTTTCTTCTTGTTCGTCATACATAACATCAGAAAATGTGTTTCTTCTTCTTCGTCTTTTTCTTCTTCATCTTTTTCTTCTTCTTTGTCAACAACACAACATAAATATATTTTTCTTCTTCTTCGTCTTTTTCTTCTTCATCTTTTTTTTCTTACAACAACAGCAGAAAAAACTTTTTCTTCTTTTTCTTCTTCTTCTTCGTCTTTTTCTTTTCACCTTTTTCTTCCTCTTTGTCAACAACATCAACAGTAATGTGTTTCTTCATGTTTTTCTTCTTCTTCGTCATACACAGCAGCAGAAAAATCTAAAAATTTCGTCATTCTTAATCGTCTTCATGAGTAGCAACAGAAAAAAAAAAATGGGGAGGAGAGAAACTAGATCTGAAAATAGGAGGAGAGAGAAAGTAAATCTGAAATAAGATATTTTCTTGGGTTTCTTTCTATATATATGGTCCCAAAAGGGTATTTGTGCCACTACAGGATGACATTTACATCATCCATGACATCAGCATAGGACCAAACAATAATTTTTAGGACCAAACTATAATTTATATTACCAAATAGGACCAAACAGACATTTGACTGGGTCAAATGGACTAGACTCTCTCTAATATATTATTCCTAGGACCTAATGGTATTTCCTACATCTAAAAATCCGTGCCTTGGAATTTTACAAATTTTATCTCGTTGGAAAGGTTTTAAAAAAAATCTACGCAATGAGTATAAACAACAATATTAAATTTAGAGTTTTTACGAAAAATTTGGAAAAATATTTATCATTTTAGGCACAATTTTGAAAATAAAATGGAGATCAATTGTGCAAACTACCACAAAAGGATACATAATACTTTATGTTACCATATTTTGGTTTTATGCATCAACTAATTTTCTTTTACAACTAATAAAACGACGTACTCTATCCGTTTCAAGAAAAATGATATTTTCATTTTAGCCATAAATTTTCCATTTTTCTTCGGTCGGCCTTCCCACCGTGGCAGCGGTCATCTAGTTATATAAGAGGTTTGTAAAGAAAAACCATGGAACCTGAGATCTTTAAACTTTTAATATGTGAAAGATGTTATTTTGATTAATAAATCTTTGTTGATTATATAGGGTTAAAGCAGGTAAGAATGTCGATGCTCCCTCGGTGTTGCATGGTCCGATGATAAATCTTCTTCCTCGAAGAAACTCGCTGCAAGGAAGAATCTGGTATTGCTTTATCTGATGATAAATCTTCTTCGTCGGGTAATACTCGCATGGAAGAATTTGGGATTGCTTTAGTTCTGTCGCTTCCGGCATGTATGTTATTTGGAGAAGATTCCGCACACATTAGGGAAAGGTAATATGTTCTACTTATTTGGCAAGCTTAAGTTTGATATTTCTTGCCCGGCAAGCTTAGGATCGATATTTCTTGTGTCAATAGATACTGGTTTTTGTTAAAGCACTGGAAGTCGGTTCTCTCTTTAATCTTTAGCTGTTAGTTTCAATCCTCCTTTGAAGCTTTCTTGCAAGTTTGGTGTTCTCTGGATATTTATTTCACCTATTCCTTTGGCAGGGATTTAGTTTATTTAGGCACGGAAGGTGAATCGTTGGAGTTAATTAAAGAGTTTTTCCAATTTGGTGTTGTTGGCTGGAAGGATCCAACTATCGAACAATATTGTGGCGGTCTTTTTGAATCAACCTTAACTGGCCTTCAATTTGAGGATAAGGAGGATTTGGAGAAGTTTCTATAAAATTCTCTACTTAATCAGTACATTTGGTTTTATTGTAATGGTGTAATCTTTTTCCATTGGTAAGAGAATGTTTATCATGAAAACACAAAAGTATACTGACACATGATATATTTTTAAGTTATCGATCTTTTGCTGCATCTTTAGATTTCGATTATAGCTTGTTTTTATGTTTTCCTTGGGTATCGACATGGTTAGTTTTTTTAGTTGTTTGATTCAGGATATATTTGCCGATAGATAAGCATCTGGATACTTATCCATATAATTTCTTCAAACCATTTAGAGGTCTGGTGATCCTTTATCTCCTTACCTCGTCCTTTTCTGCATGGAATTCCTTTTTAGAATTCTCATTCATGCAGAAGAGTTGGGGCTTATCACTGGAATCAAGATATGCAAAAAATGCTCCCTCCATCAACAATCCTCTCTTTGCCGATGATTGCATGGTTTTCTGCAAAGCCAACAAGATTGAAGCTCAGAATATCATGGATATCCTAAACATATTTGGGAAAAACGATGGACAGCTGATCAACTTCATAAATCTGGAGTTTTCTTTAGTAAAAACACCAAACCTGAGCTCATACCTACTATAACCCTAACCCGGTAGGGGTAAGCTTCCTTGAAGGGGCAGTCAGGGAATATAAGGACGGCACCCTCCATTAGGGAGCTAAATTGTGTCAAAGACGTTAATATCATGAGGCTTTTACTCACGGGAATAATAAGACTCGTCGTATTAACGCATAAATACATCCTGCAAAGGCAAAAATAACAAGAAATGATAAGGCAAGATCAATGGATCGTTACTTGAAAGAGTAATGACGGCCTGCAATTTTGTCGCACAATAATAATATAAGATAAAAATAAGGGCGAGGATGATAAGACCTCTAACTAGGGAGGCTCAGTAATGCCTCCGTATCGTCACTTTCATCTATCTCTGAATAATCAATAACCTTATCTTTATCAAAACAGCTTCTTTACCATTAATGTTTCCTACATCTATGATTGATACAACTACTTCTTACATCCATCATTAAACATATCTGTCTTAAATACATCTACTGTCATATTAAAGATACCTTACACCAACTTTTTATGAAAAAATAGTAAAATGTTTCAAGGAAAATGAGGCATAACGATGAGGCAGAAAGGGATTTTTTTAGAGACACTCATACCGAAATTTTCAGTCATGTCTAGCTTCTCATAGTCGGCACCATCAGGAAGCTCCCAATCAAACCAAAATAGGAGGTTACCAAGAACAAGCTCAACGACCAAAACACCAAATGGTATTCCTGGGCACCCTCTTCTTCCGGCTCCAAAGGGCATAAACTCATAATCCTTGCTCCCCACGTATTCAATTGGGTTGTCGACAAATCTTTACGGGACGAAACTCCTCCGGCGCATTCCAAAATTTCGAGTCCCTCTGAATTGCCCATACATTAACGAAGACTGTTGTGTTTGGTGGGATATCATAACCTTGTATTTTTGTACTAGTAAAGTTATTGCGCGGAATCAGAAGTGGTACAGGAGGATGGAAGCGGAGAGTCTCTTTAATAATGCATTTTAAATAGTTCATTTGGATTATATCATCTTCTTCCGCCTTTAGTTTCTTTCCAGTTACTCATCTTACCTCATCTTGCGCTTTCTTCATCAAAGTCTTTGGCTTCTTGATTAGTTCCGACATCGCCCATGTCAAGGTTGTTGATATTGTATCGGTTCAGCGATAAATATGTCCTGTTATTGCCAATAAATCCAAGTAATTTAATCACGAGCATTACGTTCTTAGGAGAGAAGGAGAGGGAGATATTTTACCAGTAGAATTGCTTTCGCATTGTTTCTTGTGAGGTTTAGTTGCTCCGTCTGGCTTGCGAGCAGAATATCTACAAAGTATTATTTCTTATTTTCTTTGACATTATCACCTTCTTGCTTCGTAAGGTGCTCGTCTATAACTTGATCAAGAAATGCATCCACTTCTTTGGACAGCGTTTTCAGCTTACCGGTAAATCCAGTTAGAACATCCAAGAATTTCAATGAGGGGAACAGGTCTCCGAAACAAACGGCGCCCAATAGCTTGGTCACCTCCTCTGGCAATTCACTATACCTTTTGTTGTCACCACCCTTTCCATACTTCTTGCCAAGAGTGCACCTACAGATTATGTCATTTGAGAGAGCAAGTAGCATTTCACTCAAATTAACTGCCTTTTTTCTCCATATAAGAGAGTTTTATGTTTTTAATCAGAATGTGAATTTCTTCCTCCCGAACAAACTTGAAAGACTGAATTCTTTTGATGCTTAACAACTCAAAAGAGCACATCCTTCGAATTTTCCTCAAGTATTCGTTGTAGGATGAGAAAGCAATGTCAGTGCATCCATAGAGAAGAGCATTACCAGCAGCAGTAAAAGGCCTATTTGCGAAAAGAAGATCTTGGTTTTTCAAGACTCCTATTGCCATCTCTGTGGATGAAACTACTAGATTACCGCGCACGGTGGGGGGCCGACCGAAGAGGAAGAAAGACACAACTAAAAACCAACACAAGACCTTTCAAAAATAAAAACCAACACAAGTAATACCACCAGCGAAAAATAAAGTAATAAGAAAACACAAAATATCTATTTAAAGATGAAGAACGGAGAAAATTTGAGAGATGATTTTAGACACTACAGTGTTTCATTTGACAATTTTTGTAATCACTCCTCTGCTTGGCGTGTTTTTGGAAGCCATAACTTCGTAGATTTAACCCATCCTCTGGAAAAATAGAGATCGTTAACCAAGTGCTTCATTTTTAATGCTTCAAAAGAAAAATAAAAATGCTTCATTTTAAGAAAATAACTAATAGGTAGTAATTAGAAAATAACTAAATAAGGCAGTAAATTAGCTTTAGTTATCAAGGGAAAGTGTAGGAGGCAGGTAGAAAAAGGCACGTCTTATTTAACAGCAGACAGATCCAAACAGAGGGGAAAAAATGTGAATGTTCCTTTCACAAGGATCACTACCACAACTTGTCATGTTACTGTGTATACCATTAATCAAACTTTTCTTACTAAATCATATTCTCATTACTATTGAAGTGGAAAATGAGATGGGGGCCTAATGATTAAAAACATAGAGGTTACAATGTTCTGGATAATAATTGTACTAAACTATAAGTTCATTTCCTGATAAACTAATCCAATTTCATGTCCGGGACAACACCAAAGAAAATAATACTGATAAAGTTCATTACCTTCTCCTTCTCAATGTTCAAACGGAAAATTTCATACCTATGCAAAGAGGAGATCTCTTGCTGTTGTTCAAAGATCCCGAGAAGAGTCCTAGTTTTCTCAAACTTCGTACAAGTTATGCACGGGACCTATATTCTTACACCCTAATTCTCTGTCCAAATGTTGGTAACCAATATCATTCTCTTGTTTTCAATTTAAACGATGATACTCTTTAAATGGTAAACCACAAACATAATCCACAGCTAAAAATCATAAAATAATAAGTTGATTTCATCATACCAACAGCAGCAAAAGTAACTCAAGTAAACAAAAGGAGTTTTTATATATGTATCCTTAAATTCTAGCACTACTAAGTCAAATAATAGAGATCCACTCTTGTCTGGTAAATGCTAATTAAGAGTCTAAGAGTGAGTCAGTGCTTATTAACTGAATACTTTGTCTACAAAAGCATCATATCCTCTAGATTTGCAGTGTAAAGAGGAACAGAAATAGGTAAAGGATGGTATAGCAAACTAAAAGAAAATGCACCTGTCAAGCATCTGCTGATAGCATGAGTGTTCTTGGTGTTGTTTGCAACTTCCAAGTGCAGACTTCTACTTCTGAGAAATCACAGCAAGCACTTTCGCAATTAATAGCCTACCCACCTTGCTGCATCCAAACATATAAGAACCAAGTTATTTCACCTATCTTCCATTCTGTTTGTGTAAGAGGTTCCTATGTGTAATGAGCTTCAATAAACCATAAATAAAGAAAATATTACGCGTACCCATTACTATAAAACTGCATATAAACAAAACCCTCTAATCAAAATCCCTTTAGGATCCTTCAACTCCAACAAATTTCAAGGCAATTCTATAAGACATTTTATCAAACAGTTGTTGAGCATTATAGGAAAATGTTAGTTTTTCAAAATAGGTCAGATTTAAATTATAGCCTAGAATGAATATCAGTGAACATTAGTTCATCAATCATGATTATTATATGGATAACTTCTGCAAACAACTATACATGATCATCTCTATAATTGCAGGTGCTTTTGGGTAAGCGGCAAAAGGTGTATAGACAGAAAGGAAAATGGAGGTTTGATAAACAAAATAGTTTTAAGCAAGAAGAACACATACCACAAAACGATTGTAGTCTACTTGTATCACTGGAATTCGGAAGGAGTATGAATTCTGTAAATTTTGAAAGAAAATTAGTCGTACACATTTGTTATATCCGTCTATTGGTGATGATAACCGGTTCGGGCGAAAAACCATATCCAGTACCCGTCATCTTCTAAACCGCGATAAATCCGAATCACATACAGTGTTAGCTCTGTTTCTGCAGGAAGAAACAAGTTCTTCAACCATAAGTTTTGTCGAAATAGGATGAACCAAAAGAATGAATGAATACAACAGAGGCCCATATAAATTTTTGTTGAATGAAATTGAGGTAGAATTTGATTTTGTTCAGTGAATATGACTGAAACTCAATTTTTTTTTTTTCTGTATTGTTTTTATGAAGATGAACTGAAATTGATCGACTGTGATCATTGTAAGGATTATTTGGAATAACTTTAAAAAGGTGAGTGGTTCATTTGAAGGTGTTTGATCAATATCCATGATCAATTTGATGATTTGCCACAATGTGATTCTGCGATTCCAGAAATTAAATTTTTTTCTTCTGTTTTTTGTACAAATTTCGTGACGGACAAATTTGCACTAAGTCGTCATATACTAGATTACCGCATGCGGTGGGGGCCGACCGAAGAAAAATGACAAAAAACTAACAAAAATTTACTCTAGAAATTCTTCTGTTCGTTATCTATTTATATATCTTTTTAATAGCAAAAAAGCCAACAACCAACTGAAAAGTTTGAGCCAATATCTCTCGAGTCTCGACCTATACTGCACCACCGATTTAATTGATGGACAATTTTGACTGCACCCCCATTTAGAAACCTGTTTATACTGCCACCCCCACTTCGGAAAACATTTTATCTTGCCCCCATTAGGCTGAGTCTAATCTAATCTCGGTGCAAGATTCAACTTTCTTGTTGAATCCACGTCACCAAAAACAAACGCCCAGCCGCAGTAGGGATCCAAGATTCTACGTCCATACGTGATTTGAAGCTCGCGCGACACGCAATTAGAAATAATCATTTATCAACCATTAGATCTCCAATAAGACTAGGAATCCAACGGTTTATTTGGTACTGCGTTTCTTACTTTTTCCACACGCAGTTTCAAACCGTGTTTCTTGCTTTTTTCACACGCAGTTTCAAACCGTGTGCTGGGAATCAGCCTAACAGTGCTCAAAATAACGACACTCTACAGTCAAATCTTGTATCATGGGTGCCATTAGACCCAGCCTTGCACAGTTTTTCCCTTCACATTTCTAACTTGAATTAATCAGGACGGCTTTGGTTAAAATAAAAGACAGATGTTATAATCCTGTACTGTTTACATACCCACGTGTTAAAATATTGATCTTCCCTTCACATTATTATTATTTTTTCAGAAGATAGGTTCCTCTTCCATGGAACCGATTCATGCTTCAGATGTCTTTTTTCCCTCACAACTTAGTCTGCCTCCTCAGTTGCGCTCTTTAGAAGCAAAGCTGGTTCAATATTAATCAATCTGATAAAGCGTCATGGAGTTAAGATCTACTTACTCATGCTGAATTCACTCATAAATCAACTGAACCTAAATCATTATTTCACATAGCCATTATTTGGGCATCAGACATAGCCATTATTTGGGCATCGGAATTATTCGACAAATGTTCAATTATTAAGATCAAAATACGAGTTTGGAAATGAATGTAGTAATGGAGTTTTGAAAGTGAAAGTTGATGGAGTTAGTTTAGTTGTTAAAAGATTAGCTTCTAAATTCAGAGGTAATGAGAGAATCAAAGTTGGTGAATTAGGATTGAGTTTTACTGGGATGTTTTCAATTGGGTTGGTGGTGGTGGTAATGCATTTTTATATTTGAAGTAGGAGATGATCAATTTGTTGGGGTAATTAGGATTTTTTAAGCTGATGTTATTGAATAGTTCAATTTGATTAGCTAAATCTGATGGGTCTGTTCAGATCAATTTTTTATAAGAAATTCGAAAGAAATTGATTCTCATTTTTGAACTGATTGATCGATTAAGAAGCAGATTTGTCTTTTGACTCTTCTCATTACTCTCAAACAGGAGAAGAAACAAAGGGGAAATAGGAAGCGAAGAAGAGATGAGCGGGTGGTACCAGGGTTTTACCCGACCCGAAACTTCATCCTCTCTACCCGACAAAGTGCAAGAACATTGGTTTTCAGGTAAACGGGTTTTTTTTTGACAGAGTCCGAATCATCTGATTAATGTAACGATTTTTTCTAAGAAGTTCCAACTGAAAATATGTTCATCCGACTGTGTTTGATCGAAATCCATGATCAATTTTATAAATACTCCATGTCTGTTTCTCAAATTCCACAAATTTAACTTTTTTTTTTGGTTTTTTTGTACAAAAATCGTGACGGACAAAACTGCGCTAAGTCGTCACATAGGGACTCCCTTCGGTCGTCCAACAAGAGTCGGTGAGTGACCGAAGTGTAAGAGCATGATCGGACCGTATTTCTTAGACAAATCATGGAACGAGCGGTGGAGTAGTGGTCCTATTTGATGAAGGTTTCCGATAAATGGTATAGCGCTCACCGCTTGAAACTACGAGGCCCATTTAAGTGTAATAAATGCCATGTCATTTGGCGGGGGAGTTTAGGCGGGAGGAAGCTTACCACGTGAATGCCGAGTCAGATTTGGCGCCCATCTTAACACTATTTCCCGCCAATTTTTTGTTCTATCTATATAATCTTGTCTTCATCGTTTAGGGATTATTCCCTCCATTTATTTTTCTACTTTACCTGGGACTGATATTAGATCTCTAAATAAATTTTTAGAAATGAAAAAATCATCAGCTCCATCGTCAATTTCTGATAGCTTCAAACAGAAGAAGATTCGATCTGTAAAAGATCTGAAAGAGTATATGATGGCAAGTAAATCCAAGATAGAAGAAGAATCGTCCTCCATGAATCCAGTCACACCTGTCTCTAAACCCAAGAAGAAGAACCAAATCACACTCCCAGAAAAGTAAGATTTGATTTTGATTTGTTTGATTTCACATTGTTTATCCATTTTGTGATGCTTACTAATTTTGGATTATTGTGATTCAATAAGGTGTGAATTGCTGATTGATTTCTTTAAGAGTATGGAAAAATCAATCAGATTACTTAGAATGAGACGAACAATGACTACATTCACTAATGTTTCACGCAGCGTTGAATCTCTAACAAAAAGGTAATTCCTTTTTTTCTATTTCATTTCATTTCCTTTTAGATCTACATTTCTGTATTATTTGTTTCTGATTTCACCTGGGTTATGCTTTTCAGGAGATTTACTACTGCAAATTTAGCTCAAATCAAGTATCTGTTACCAGAGGAGATTGTATTAGAAAAGGTCACGATACAACAAGACGAGTTAACACAATTTAAGAAGTCAGATTTTTTGATTTCTTTGCCCCAAAATTATGAACCTGGAAATGGGTTTTCAAGTCTGGAGAAGGTCTTTCGATCCCGCCTTAAAGACTTTCTAAAATCTCATCCTCAGGTACTCCCATGACCCTTTATGGATTTCAGCTTTATATTCTAAATTATACTATAGTCATCTTATTTCCTTAAACCAGTCTTTCCTTTTTCTGTCTCTAGATTTATATTCAGGATTGTAGTTCTGGTAAGACACATTATTTCTGTTCTATTATAATTTCTTCTTGTTCGCATCTATTTTCTTCCCTTGGTATCTGTTGCAATCTCCAGATTGCTTTCTTCCATACTAGTTCTACATTAAATGGCTCAATCTCTTACTAATTGTAGACTTGGGGTCAGTTTTATGGGTGAGGCTGACCAGTGTTTCTTTCATCAGGATGATGATGTTCCAGAGGGAATACTGCCTCAACTATTTAACCCAACAAAGCAAGATAACACCAGTGAAGTTGCCAATCTTGTTGCGGCCTCTGTCCTACCTAGTTCTTTCATGAGGCGATTCTCGGCCAAGGTTCCAGTCCTAGAATCAGAAAAAACAGACCTACTATCAATTCCTTCAGAACCTTCAACCTCAAATGCATCAGCAACCTCAGCCTTATGTGAAACCCTAAAGGAGGAATCTCCTTGTTCAGCTATGTCATCTCCTCTTAGATATTCTTCTAAACTACCCTGTATTATCAACTCAATAAATATTCTTAATTCAGTAAAAACACCTCCTCCAAGCCCTTTCACAGCTTCTTCCGAAATCAAATCCAAGGAAATTGAAGATTGCTATTCAAAAGATGTTGGTGTCTTTGCAGTTACTCCAGCTAAAGTCATATCCACTCCAGCAAGGGTGATGATGACTGTCACACCTGATCTCCCAACACCTAAGAGAGAACGTATAATACATCAAGAAGATGATTCAGTTGAGTCACCAAGCAAGTTACTTCGGCGTCCACCTAGGAACAGGTCGTTGTTGTTTAATACTCCCGTGAAGAAGGCAAATCCCATGGAAAAGATGAACGAGGAGGCGAGTTCTTCGGCTGGTCTAGATAATCTTCTAGGGACGGAGCTTGTGCATTTGGTAATTCATCACTCTACCTTAAGAAGAATCATTTTAAGATCTTTTTAAGACTCATCTTGGATTTCAACTAGGAACAGGCTAAACATTGAGTGCTGAAGTCAGTATATCATTGTAATCCCACTGGATGATTAATTGAGTTTGTTCTTTTTTCAGATAAAGGAGAATGAGAAAAGGGTAATGGAGGAGCAAGATTCAGACCTCTCTCGTGCAAAGTTGAGGAAAAGGATGATTGCCCGCCTTCCGAAAATGTTTGACATGGTCTATCTCATATTCAACTCAATGAAGCGCAGTGTTGCCACAAAAGAGGAAGTTATACAAAAAATAACTGCAAACCACATTGATGTAATTGATAGAAGTAAGACCCTTGATTCTGTGACTATTATGATAATCATCATCTTTTCTGAGATAAAAAAGTTTGATCTAACTTGAGTTTCTTGGGGTTTCAGGAGAAACTGAAGAACAGTTGACACTTTTGAAAGAACTACTTCCAGAATGGATTTCTGAGGTGGTGGCATCTAGTGGCGATACTCTTTTTTTACGGTAAGCTTTTTTACTTGATAGCATGATTTATATAGCTGTTTGAATGCTGATTGAGAATATTTGCTTCATAATTCATTTGATCTTTGCATCTAGAAGAACCAAACCTTGGTCCGGTATTTAACATCACATTTTCAATGGATTCTTTTGCAGCATCAATAAGCTGAGAAGTACTGACGAATTACGAAAAACACTTGCCCAAGCCATCTAAGTTGGTGCTGTCTTCGCTTTTCCTTGAACGTGGCTTCGTGCTGATTTTGTTCTTCAGAAATTGATCTCCTGGACATCTGTCCTCTGATTTGTGCATGCGCCATGGTGCAGCTCTAGCTGCTGGGGAGCTTGTTTTGGCTCTATCTATACATGTAATCTTCTTATACTTTGGTGGGTACTGAACATAAATACATAGTTTTGATCAATTATACAGAAAGATGTATTTTGTTCTTGTTACTAAAATCTGTAACATCAGAAGTTATCTTTTGTAGTTTTTATTCGTTACTATCTCCTGGTAACAAATAAAACTGACTATCGATTTTTAGAACTTGTGAATCCTTGCGAAATTCAGGATGCACTGTAAAACTGCACCTGACCACTGAGCCAAGATGAAAATTTTACTGACTATCGATTTTTAGAACTTGTGAATCCTTGGGAAGGTCTTTATGAGGACATTGTGTGTAATGTGCCTCGGCTTCAATATGTTGTCATTCTTAAGTAACAACCAAAATTATCAGCATGCCTCATTTGCATGTCTTTCGTTCATGAGCAGTACCAAAAGCTCGTTGGTGTTTTCTCCTACACACAGATAAGCAGAAATCTGTTACTGGTGTGGTTCCTGCTATTGAGAAATCGCAGAAAAGGTTTCCCGTTTATTGAATGCATCTCTATCGACGGCATATGTTTACCAGTAATGACATTGACAAAGCAAAGCTTGCTTGATACGCTGAACGATAATATGCAGCATCCCAATGCTCAAATACAGGTGCAAGTTTGTCAAATTCTGATACATTTGGCTGTTTCTGAGATTATACCAGTATCCTAATATCCATAAAAAAAAGTTAAGAATAAAATTAAATTTTCTGCAATGCTTCCAGGAAAAATTCGAGTGAATGTTGAAAGCTTGGTGGTTAGATTTGGAGCCTTTGGAACCTTGCACTTGTAGCAAGTCAAGGCTAAGGAACAAGGAATCCTAACCTAAATTCTGGACTGCGCTGCGGACTTGTTAATTAGTCAATACACAGTAACATTGATAATAATCCCACATTAGAGGAAACGATTTGGAGGGTTTTGCATATATGAGATCAAAATTGCAGTTCATATCGCCAATTAGCAATGGATTGGATGCCCACTTTAATAGTCCTACATGGGCTACCAGTCAATCAATCAAACCTTGATCTAGTCAAGCATTAGAGGGAATCCGGGCCTCTTCAACCATTGCTAGTTAGTTTTTGTTTCTCCAATGAAAATAGGAGAAGATTTTAATTGTTTCAGACGGGACAGGTTTTTCTTGGAGAAGCTGAATTCAAGTAGATTGTCAGGTTTTTCAATGGGTAAAAGTGCAACCATTCACTTTTTGTCTGGCCTAGTAAAGCATATTCCAATTTCTGGGTTAGTGAGAAATGTTAACAGTCTGTAATGTCTTATATCAGCAGCATAAGTTTTGTGAGTGGTGCATCAAAAGTATCAATCTTCATATTCTTTCCTTTTTTGAGTTCTGACAGCAATGCACGAGCAGGTAAACCATGGTATCAGCGTGACAAGTGACATGCGTAGAGAACCCTGGTTTCCAAAGCCAGATGCCGCCCATTGGGTTTCCACTTTAACTGAATCCCTTTCCATTTCCTTGAAAACATACCACTACAACCTAAACCACCGTCATAAAAGCAAGGCAAGATCTCATTTCATAACCACTTCAGTCCCTGGCTTAATATCTCTGTGTGAGTTCTTGAGTGTTAGATCGAGTAAAAGAGAGATGGAGAACAAGAAGAATGCTGATTTAAGCAACTATTTTCAGATGCCATTGCATTATCCACGGTACAACAGGAAAGATTATGAAGACATGCCGGAGTGGAAGCTTGACAGATTGTTAATGGAATATGGTTTACCAGCCATGGGTGATTTAGCTTACAAGAGAGAGTATGCAATGGGGGCTTTCCTCTGGCCTGATATTGTCCCTACTTCTTGCCCAAAGTTCACTATCATCAAGTCTTCTTCTCCACCAGCACCATCAGTTTTCGGAAAGTGTTTTTTTGGTGTACATCTCCCTCTGAAGAAGAAGAAGTCTGGATATATCTCTTCTGCTGGATGGGTGACTGATCCTAGTACTTTCTACTAATTCTACTGATCTTATGTCTTTTCTGTACTTTTGAACTTTTTGATAGTATGTTGTTCATTTTCAATTACAGTCTTCTTTTCTTGCCCTTTCCTTGACCAATTTGGCTTGAATGCAGTAATATGCTGTTACATAAAAGACATCCAGGGAAAAACTTACAGGAACTGGAATCAACATTTGCCACTCGAAAACGGTACTTTCTATTAGGACTTGAAACAAAGATCCCTTTATAACTTTTTGGACATAGAAGCTTACAAATTTACAATATGATTATTTAACCAAGTGCAACACTGCTAACAAAACTATGCGCGTAATTCTTTTCAGGAGTTGGGTTAGAACCCCATATAACAACAACTGACCTTATTTTCTCTCTTTATAAGACATAAAATCATCAGCATGTACAGATAATGGATACAGTTAAAGACGCCAAAGGTAATTGCAAAAGTTTCATCCATGAAATGTGTGATAAGAGGTGTTTTACGCGTCCATGTCGGGTCCGGGATAAGCAGGCAGGCTCATAATTCGTTTGTCGACCACAGGGCTTCCAACTGTGAAATGGTAAAGAGACTGATATTCTGAACCTTCTAGCCCGAGATAGGAATGAACTGCAAGAGATGAAAATTGAAAGCTTTCAGTAACACTCTGTATAACACTGTTTTAAGAGCTACAGAATTCCAGAATAAAACCAAAATCTAATCTAGCTAATAGAAGAAAAAAAAAATGTACTTCCGAATTTTTGGTTGGACATGGTGGAATTGTTATAAAAACGTTACTCTGTTCAATCCATACAGAAGAAGGTTTGGTAGTTCAATGTTAGAAGATTGGTTTCTCTCACAATTAAGTGTGTGCATACAATGTGTCTGTCACTAGTGTCACTGAAGGATAAGCTATATTTCATCTCCACGTCACTGAAGATAAGTACATTTCATCTCCACCAATTCTTCCTAACAAATTAACCAATTAAGATGTTGAAGACTTGTGATCTGTGACGGATTTTTAACAATAACAAATGCTGGACGATTACAATGCTACCCACTAACTCTCTTCAAAAACCTGTTCACTAGAAAACTGTTGAGCATTTCAAGAATCTGAATGAAAACCCAAAGATTCAACTAGATTTACTGGAATCCCACATAGCAGTAAAGCCCTTGGCTGCTTTAGTTAGCTGAGGTTCTCAGTGTCAGAATACTAATAGCTAGCAAGTAGTGAGAGAGATAAGCTAATTTAGTTATTAATGATGAATCACTCTGATTTCCCCTTCAAAAGGTTTCAAAGCTAACCACATATCAACATGGCTGAAATCAGTGAAATGCTATCTCTAGATTTGTGTACCTACAAAAAGTTGCAGATGAGATCATAGATGCAAAAAAGCTGGAGGCTTGCGTCTTAACAAACAAGGTCGCATTGGCAGATGCCAGAGGCCACTTTTCTTGACGTGTCTTTCAGGAGTTCAGAAGTTCATTACTTGGGTGATCAGTAAACGACATAAATATACCCAGTGTTAAGAGTTCTTCAACTACCTTCCGTGGGAAGATGACTACGCAATTTAACTCAAATTAGATCAACAGATTCATGCTAGAACAAAATTGATCTACCTGGATCATCAAAGTAGCAGCCAATTCCTGTAGCAGAGATTCCAACTGCATGTGCCTCAAGGTATAATATCTGACCAAGAATTCCAGTCTCCCAAAACAGCCGGGGATACATCCAGGCGCTTTTCTCATGCAAAGTCGACCGAAAGCGAGCTACCATGCCCAGGATGAAGCAGCCATCCGAAGCAATTTCCTGAATACAGCAAGTTTGAGATAGAAAGAAAATGAGAACTTGTGTCACATGATAATGTTCGGCCTCAATCATCCCCACTGATCTAAAGACTTAGAAATAAAGACTTATCAACTTAGATGATCTGACTAGTTGTTTGCGAACAGCTGTGATTTCTATGGGAGTGGACTGATTAAAACCAGAAAAACTCAAATCGGAATATTTTTTTACATCGCCGGAAGTGATGAAGACTATGCCGGAATTGGTGAAGAACCATGCTTGGGAAAATGGTTCGGCATGCTCGATAGAAATTTATCAATGGGTAGTCAAGTGAAAAAGATTGAAGTTTCTGGATACTTTTCATCATGTGCCTAAGCATAAAAATTTAAGCAACATACTATATCTAAGGCAGTGCAAGATGCTCGAAAATTGGATAAGCGTGTCTAAGTGGTGATCGAGAACAAAAAAATAGGTTTTGAAGATCAATACCAGAAAAAAATCGTATTGAATACCATGCCGAAATTGGATAACTACGCCCCCGGATAGTGGCAAACAATTTATGAAAATTTCCAACAAATGCCGGCATGGTTTATTGGTTGAATACCATCTCTGAGACCAAGCTTTTTTACCCAGACAATGGTGGATTCAAAGAAAAGAAAAATCAAATTTTCAACCTCTTGTGACAAATCTCTCTTCACAATCATCCTCCACTTTCACCAAAAAACAGCGTTCTCTCTCAAAATTTTTTTCCATCTTTCTACTCTCATCTCATTCACCCAAATACAAATACACACTAATCATTTAATAAATACTTAAGATTTTTACTAATTATTATTAACCACTAAACCTGATTAGTGAGGGGTAGATTAGGATTTAAAAAAATACTTAGATAAGGGGTGATCCCGAATTGATATATGGATCCTTGTCTTTTTCTTATATCCCTCAATTCCTTTTCATATCCCCAATTTCGCGTTCCTATTTAATGCACCTAAACATAAAGAGGAAGTCGAACTCTTTGCGATCGTTTAATGCCCCAGCTTAACACAGTGTGAAATAGCCCGTGCCATTACGGCACGGGTCATTCCCTAGTATATTATACTCCATATAAAAGATGGTCTCAGGATTCGATACATCCCAAATCAGATATCTTTTGGGTAGTATTTTCTCCCCCTGTTTGCTCCTCTGATAGTCACAGGGTTAAACCTTGAAAGACCATCCGGATCGTTCTGTAAGGTATCTCAGTTTCTTTACCTTTCTCGATTTTCTATTCTTTAGGTTGTTCAAAATCGAAATAGGGTTTTAAAATTTTGGGTTTTTTTCTTCTTCTGTTTTCTCTACCCTAATAATTTTTACTTATTAATTTTTTTCTCTTAGAAAATCAAATAGGGTTTTAAAATTTTGGGTTTTTTGTTCTTCTGTTTTCTCTTCCCATGGTTTCTAATAATCTCCTTACCGTATTAATTCAACAATTGATATTTGTTTTTAAAGGATGGTTTGTGAAACTTACACTACGAGTAAGATGAAGATGAGGAAGGAGATGAAGAAGTGTGATAAAGCTACGGAGTTTACCTTTGTATTGGGTATGCCCCTTGTGTTTCTCCGTGGCTATGTTGGTGTTGTCTTGCAGGAATTCACCAACATTGGCTTGAAGTTAATTGGTAACTGAAAAATCTTCTCTTTATGTTTTTTTCCCTTTTTTTTTCAATTAATTAATTTCTTTTTCTTTTTCTTTTTCTTTTCAGGCCTGAGATGTATGAGTGTCACTGCAAAATTTGTAAATGCTCACTATCAGAGGAAGGGTAGAAAGACATATACTGGTCCAGCTACGGATTTTGTAAATAGAGGTCCATTCCTTGCTATGATATTGCAAGGAGTTCAAGCTGTCAATAAAGCTCAAGAACTTGTATCCTCAAAGAAAGAGCCTCCCTTTTGGAATCGATGGTAATTTTACTAAAACTAGTACATTTTAATCTACATCACATTTATTTTACTCCCGTCTTGATTGGAATGTATCAGCTAAGCTATTATCTTAAGCTGGTGTACATTAGTAGCCAATACTATTATCTTATGCCCCATATATCATATTTAGACTTCTGCATATTTTATGCTGCATGCATATCCTTGGGTCATGATGCAGGGTAAAATTTTACCCAATGAGGTAGTTGTTGGGTAATTGGCTAGATCGTAGGTTCTTTGTGGCTGATTGTAGGTCACTTAGCAGGTAATGGGTAATGGTGAAGAATTGTAGGTCATTTAGGAAAGGTCTGGACATCTCCATTCGGGAGCCCGAAATTTTTCTTTCTGTTAGTGTATTCCTTGATAACTGAATTCCTGATATGGGTATTATTTAGGAAACAGAATCTGTGAGTTTACTACTCAAATCTGCTTACAGAATCCTTCTTGCAAGTGATAATGGTCAGTTGGATAAATACTGGTTGAAACTCTTCACAGCGGAATGCAAGTGATAATGGTCAGTTGGATAAATACTGCTTACAGAATCCTTAAAGCTACATCTAATCCGATTTGGTTGACACGGGTTTATGATATAATTGTCTCCATGTTTTTTGTGTGGCAGGCCACTTGTTTACAGTAGTGCAACAGTTTCAATGGCAAGTGAAGATGCTGAAATGTGGTTTTCTGCTAATTCTTTTTACTCGTTGGAAGATGCACTGAGGAAGGAAAATCTGATGTTCGCCCTCCCTGCTGACAATAACTTATCTAAAAATGTAAAAGAAGTACTGGAGACAAAAAATCTGATGTTAGAAGTCCCTGCTGGCAACGTATGGGGTGGCTCAACGGAAGAAAAGCTAAAATATATTGTGCATAGCAAAAAAATTGATTTTACCCTGGAACGGTAAACTGTCGACTTACTATTTAAATTAGAGATTCTATTAAGTACAAGTAGTTTCTCTTTTTGTATTTTGTTTGCACTCCTTGGTCTTAACATTTGTGTAAATGCTATATCAACAGCGCAAATCAGCGGTTCCTCCTAATCAAGCCGAAGGCTGTCCAAGATGGAATAATGCCAAAATTGTTATCTACTATAGAGAAAAAGTGTTATTATATAAGAGGTTTGTAAAGAAAAACCATGGAACCTGAGATCTTTAAACTTTTAATATGTGAAAGATGTTATTTTGATTAATAAATCTTTGTTGATTATATAGGGTTAAAGCAGGTAAGAAAGTCTGATGCTCCCCTCAGTGTTGCATGGTCCGATGATAAATCTTCTTCCTCAGAAGAAACTCACAAGGAAGAATCTGGTATTGCTTTATCTGATGATAAATCTTCTTCGTCGGGTAATACTCGCAAGGAAGAATTTGGGATTGCTTTAGTTCTGTCGCTTCCGGCCTGTATGTTATTTGGAGAAGATTCCACACACATTAGGGACAGGTAAATATGTTCTACTTATTTGGCAAGCTTAAGTTTGATATTTCTTGCCCGGCAAGCTTAGGATCGATATTTCTTGTGTCAATAGAGGATACTGGTTTTTGTTAAAACACTGGAAGTCAGTTTCTCTCTTTAATCTTTAGCTGTTAGTTTCAATCCTCCTTTGAAGCTTTCTTGCAAGTTTGGTGTTCTCTGGATATTTATTTCACTTATTCCTTTGGCAGGGACTTAGTTTATTTAGGCACGGAAGGTGAATCGTTGGAGTTAATTAAAGAGTTTTTCCAATTTGGTGTTGTTGGCTGGAAGGATCCAACTACTGAACAATATTGTGGCGGTCTTTTTGAATCAACCTTAACTGGCCTTCAATTTGAGGATAAGGAGGATTTGGAGAAGTTTCTATAAAATTCTCTACTTAATCAGTACATTTGGTTTTATTGTAATGGTGTAATCTTTTTCCATTGGTAAGAGAATGTTTATCATGAAAACACAAAAGTATACTGACACATGATATATTTTTAATTTTAAGTTATCGATCTTTTGTTGCATCTTTAGATTTCGATTATAGCTTGTTTTTTATGTTTTCCCTGGGTATCGACATGATTAGTTTTTTTAGTTGTTTGATTCAGGATATATTTGCCGATATATAAGCATCTGGATACTTATCCATATAATTTCTTCAAACCATTTAGAGGTCTCAGACAAGGTGATCCTTTATCTCCTTACCTCTTCCTTTTCTGCATGGAATTCCTTTGTAGAATTCTCATTCATGTAGAAGAGTTGGGGCTTATCACTGGAATCAAGATATGCAAAAAACGCTCCCTCCATCAACTATCTTCTCTTTGCCGATGATTGCATGGTTTTCTGCAAAGCCAACAAGATTGAAGCTCAGAATATCATGGATATCCTAAACATATTTGGGCAAAACTCTGGACAGCTGATCAACTTCATAAATCTTGAGTTTTCTTTAGTAAAAACACCAAACCTGAGCTCATACCTACTATAACCCTAACCCGGTAGGGGTAAGCTTCCTTGAAGGGGCAGTCAGGGGGAATATAAGGACGGCACCCTCCATTAGGGAGCTAAATTGTGTCAAAGACGTTAATATCATGAGGCTTTTACTCACGGGAATAATAAGACTCGTCGTATTAACGCATAAATACATCCTGCATAGGCAAAAATAACAAGAAATGATAAGGCAAGATCAATGGGTCGTTACTTGAAAGAGTAATGACGGCCTGCGATTTTGTCGCACAATAATAATATAAGATAAAAAATAAGGGACAGGATGATAAGACCTCTAACTAGGGAGGCTCAGTAAAACCTCAATACAAAACCCTAAGATTATTTCAAAATATAACAATTTCTATTTTGCAGAAAAGAAAATCTTAAAAAAAAAAAAAAAACAGTAAAGGATAGAAAAATACTTAAAGACTCAATAACGCGCAGATATAACCGCGTAAAGAGGAAATAAGTAATATCTCTAGCAAGCAGGATAATAGAGGCAAGTATGGGAATTAACATAAGAAGAGTATTATCCTCCTTGTTAGAGACAATCTTACATAAAGGTAGCAGAAATAGAAGTGTACTTCAAAAACACATATCCAAAAATACATAGCCGGACGCATAAAAGACTAGAAGAAAAGAAAAGCTAAGCATTATTAGAAGGAGCGTCTTGATTTGATACAGATACTTCAACATCAACCTCGTTGTTGGGGTTAGCATCAGAACTTGGATATTTGGAAGGACCACCACCAGATCCGTCCTTTTCAGGCTGATCCTCCGGAAGGAGAACTTCTTCGCCTTCATCATCATCGCTCACATAATCATAGTCACTATCGGGCTCAGGAAGCTTCTCATCCGCATCCACATCAAGAGGTTCTACATCCACTAGAGGAAGTGAGTTGTCAATGCAAACTTGATTTGCGAGAATTTGAGACTTAAAATGAGCTTCTCGAGCGGCACTCTTCTTAGTGTTCTCTATGGAAACCTCCATTAAGTTTCCAAGGTACAAACACCTCTTATTCGCTCTGTCTCGAGAGGAAGTAAGTGCTATTAAGAGTCTCGTGCGTTCTCTATGAGCCTTGGCCAGATTAGACCTCAACTTGGAAATGGTAGATTGATGCGACTTTTCAGATCCTGCAAAAAAGAAATCTAATTATTACCAAGGCGACAATTTCGCAGCTACAAGATTTGAGCCATAAAAAGAGAAGTAAACTGAGGCAGTCATCTCAATGTGACTAAGTTCCATCTGAGAAATGAGGTATTGAGATAAGCGAGACCACTACTTTTCCAATTCTCCATAACCTTATCAAAGTCATCACCAACCAAACCTTGGAGACGAGACCAAAGCTTATTTCCATCGTGAGAAAGAGAAGCCTTTTCCTTCACAAGGATGTCATGAGACCCCTTTAGTTGCGTATGTTTCTCTCGAAGTTGGTTCATTTTCACAGTCAAATTCACCTTACTCTGGATGATTTTCTCATTCTCCAAGGTTAACTTCTTCATAGACTCATCATGCTGACTTCTTAATGTACGAAGGGATTTCTCTTGATCATCACAAATCTTCTGAAGAATAAGATATTGGCACGTAAACATCGCCTCTTTCTTTAAGAAATACCGCTTCTCTGCGGCTAAGACCTGATTCTCATCTGATAAAGTTTGATGTCGTAAATCAGTGTTATGCAACATTCCAGAAAGATGGGATACTTGGGAGCCCAAAAATTCATTTTGATTAATTAAACAAAGATTCTCATTTTTTAGGTTTTCAATATGATCAAGCGAATATGAATGATTATTAACTAATTGATCTATTTGATTATGCAATCTCTCATTGTCCGCACGAGCATCTTCAGCAGAATGTTGATAATCAAATATCTCCATAACACACTTCAGATTTAAATCTTAATAGACGCATGAAGAAACTCAAGACATGAATATAAGTAAAAGTTTCTTATAAATGATTAACAAAGTAAAGATAAGCATACCTCTCAGTTCTTGATTCTTAGTGCAAAGATCTTCGGACGTAAGAGATTCAACTTGAAGAGCAGTCTTCAACTTAGCAACTCGAAGGTGAAGATCTTGGATGGTGTTGCGAGGCTCAGAAAACCCATCAGCCTGGACTAAGCGGCGATGAGAATCCTAAAAAAGGAGATAATTTAGATAAGACTATGAAAACACCGTCAATTAAAACAGAAAGAAAGTTACAAGCAAAAGAATATTTACCAGAAGATCAAAATCGAGATTAACACTCGAATCCAGTTGTGAGAAGATTTCACTCCTGACAGACTTATCTGGAAGAGAATCACTTAATAGCTTGACAAGAGCATCACAAATGCGAACTTGGGAAGGATCATTAACAGATGAGCGAGCAATGTTAATGATTTTCAAAAGAGGTTTGGCATTAGAAGGAGAAGAAGAGACCTCGGAATGAGAAGGAGCGGTTGTTACAACATCCGCAGAGGAATTGGTAGCAGTGTCCTCCAAAACAAGTGCGGTTATATCTTCCATTGATGCGCTAAAATACGCTGAGGCATGGAGGTTCACAAAAGTGAAAACGGTGGAATCCACTACTGGTGCAGCCATATTTTCAGAAGAAAAGATACCCGCATGATCAGCCAAAGCCGCTTCCTTAGAGCAGAGATTTCCTTTGAAAATGCAGAAGCATCCAAAGAAGCTGAGGCAATGAAGTCTTGTGAGGGTGCGTCAACAGAGACCTTAGAACCCTTCTTTGTATAGTTGAATTTCGGCATGACAATAGAAGTATTGATCGTGGGGGCTTTGCGAACTCTCTTAGACTTTTTCTTTTTCTCGCCATCAATCTTGCTCTCAGTATCCTACGAAGAACAGTGCATATAAGAAACAGAGGCAACAATATTGTTTTATAGGAAAGAGAGTATTTCTTACTGCTTTGTTGTGCGAAGGCTTCCTCTTGCGAGACTTATCATCGTTGAAACTCGAAGAAAATTTAGGGTTTGGAACCGTAATACGAATATTACCAGAAGAAGAATTCTTGCTGGCCCAAAACCAGTTTGGGAATATGAAGAATAGTAGCAGAACAATAACAACACAGTTGCAAATCAACAATCTCAAATTGAAAATTCAAGGGAAAGAAAAATATGAAAAATATCAAAATATATTAACCTCGAATGAGAATTCATAGGGCTCAAAGAAGAACATCACTGGGTAAATCTCTAAGAAGAAAGAACGAAGACTTCGAGAAGATGAAGATGAAGATTTGCAGAGAAGATCGAATAAAGAAAGGAAAAGATTATCTCTCCTCACTCCAGTCATTAAATAGGGAAAAGAAACAACCGGTAAACTCAAGACGTGACGGTTAAAAGGAGAAAAAGTCAATACGTGTAGACAAATAAGCCTAATTTACGGAAACATGTTGGTTGAGAAGAATACGAAAAGATGAACGGGTGCGGCAAAATAAATCATAATTTCACATATCACTCTCTTTATCAAAAGAACGATATGAGATGAGGCAAAATGTGGGTACAAAATACCGCACACCCGTTTAGTATGCGAAGTAACTCCTTAAGTGTTAAGCGAGTACGATCGCATACAACATATTCAAGATGACGTCACCTAATCACGAGTAAAGTGTGAAGATATGTGCGGTAGTAAAGAAACCGTGCGGCAATGGTAAATCCCTATGCGACACAGTGACGCACGTCAGATCCAAAATAAGGGGCTTTATTAGCTGTCTTCCACTATGTAAACTCCTATATAAGGAGCTGAGCGCCTTTATAAAAGGGAGAGATCTTTTTAGAGAGCTTAGATAAGAAATTTAGGAGAGATAAAGATTATTTGCTTCCCAAGTTAGGGTTTTCTCATATCTTTGTACTTGATCTAAGATTTTAATAAAAGTTCTTGAGATTCTTATGATGATTTCTTAGATTGTTCTATAGATTTTACTAAGGGTGTAGTTGTGAGATTTTTCGCAACTATAAAAATATTCATGTGTACGCAGTTCACTTTACTTGAACCCATGTAAAGTTAAAACCGAATGTGATACCCCGTGAGATGCTAGCTTATGTAGAGAGATAAGAGTTACTCTCATAAGTGGTAATGCTTGCTACAGGTAATAGCAACAAGGAATACGCGTGAACGTAATAACAGACTGGAGAATATGTGTTGGCACATATGGCATCTTGCTCGCAGTAAAAAACAGGTATTCTACACGTATTTAATAATTATACTCAGAGTAACAATGAAGGAGAAAATACAATATATTTTACGCATTTCATGTTAGAACAATTGATGAATTATGCCTGCAAAATAATCACAAAAAAAAAAAAAAACAAAACATTGTTATGGCCGAGTCGCGGACTAGGTCGCTTTCTTTAAGACGTTTCGCGGCTCTGCCCAAGATTGTGCAAGCAGTTCGTCGATGTCGCGTCGTCCCCAGGATAAAACAGCCGAGATCAATCTCCTACACAATCGCTCTTGCACTGTGAGAGGATGTGAAACTTTTACACTTCATTCTTGCTCAGAAACTCTTTTAGAAAAACTAAGGATGATCACACACTTGTTTTTCTTTCTCAAAAAAATTCATTTTCTAATAAACTCAAGAGACATAATAGAAAACTCTCACATAAGAAAAAGGCATCTACAACTCTCCCAATTCTTTTCATCAAAAAACTAAAAAAACATTAAAGAACATTCATCTCTCATTTTAGTTTTTCCAACCAAAATTCTGATTTATAGTCAAGAGTTTCAAAACATTTAAAATGTTATTAAAAATGTTATTATGGTAGAGTTAACACCATTAAAAACCATAAATATGTAACGGTCAAAATTAATATTGTTAACAAATTTAATTTTTTTCATTTAATAAACTTAAATGATATTAAAAACTTTCTTTTTATTTATTGGGAAATAAATTTATGTTTTAAACATATATTCCCAACATTTCATTATGGCGTAATAATAGACTAGGATATGACCCGTGCCGTTACGGCACGGGGCTATGACTTGTTTTTGTGTTGGTTAGATATTTTTTTCTTGTGAGACTACAAAGAGCTTAGCGTGGGAACCCTGGGGGAACTGTAATCTTTCTCAAACTGAATTCGAAGCTTTGATCGATACTATTAACATCAACCGGATCGGTTTCTTGTTAAGTATTTTTTTTTGGTGATTAAGATATCCAATATAAGTGTGTACACTGGGATCTGCACCCGTTTTTATTTATGGTAATTGAGATAACCATCCATTCATTGTTGTTGCAAATAATACCAACAAACTCGAAAACCTAATGTCCCAAGAGGGAACACGTAGAAATTCCAGGTTTGAATAAAAGTAACTTGTTGATTGCATTCCAAATTACAAATACAGTTCGGTCATCATTTAAATAGATTGTCATTTTGTGCTAAAAAAAGTTTAGTATTTTTTTTTTTTTCGAAAGTCAAAAAGTTGAATCTGAGTTGGGAATCCTTCTTTCATATCCTTAAAAAGTGTTATATCTACATTAATTTTTGGAACCGCTCACAGTTTTAAAATACAAATATTGACTTTGTGCTTGTATCAATGTATAATTGGCATGGTTACACATTAGTAATACTTGAACTCATGGTAAAAAAATTAATCGGTTAGGATAATATAATTTACGGCCAGTCATTTTACGGTCATTAAACGTCATTATTCCCTACAATATTCTAGGTTTGAGAGACGTTATACTGTAATATGAAACCTCTTGATAAAGAATGATAACTATACATTTATGGTTTAAACTAACATATGAAAAATGCCCAGCTTACAGTGTCAAAAAAAAAAATAAAAAAAAATAAATAAAAAAAATAAAATAAAATGTAAAACATTAAATCCTACAACATTCCCTTGGATATTAATGATACGAAGCATCCTTGAATCTTTCTTAGCGGTGAAAAATGACGCGCGTGATGATATTGCATATATCATATGCCAAATATGTTTTTCCTTGCAAATTAATAATACAATCTTATTGTCTTAACTAAGTAGCGAAAGAATCGCGTTAAATAAAATTGCATATCCAAACAAAAGAAATTTACCCTTCTAATTTGATACATGTATAAGAGAGTTGCTCTTTATCAGCATATGCGTTTGAGACCTAGAAGTAAATAAGAGACCCAGTCTAAATATGAATGGTATGAAAACTTGCAAATGGAATCGATATTACACCTTAACCTAAGAGTACATAAGAGACCAAAAACATCCATAATTTTATAATTTGCTAGCATAAAATGAACATGACAATACAATTGAATATTAAAATTAAAATATTTTTTAAATCAACTTCTATAAAGTGTAAGATATTTGTACCGACTTTGGTTACTTGGTATCTTAAATGAAATAAAATAAACTCAAGTATTAGATGATATCTACATAGTAAAAGATAGGTAATGGACCAATTATTAGTCATGGTATCTTTAGATGAAAAATGTAGATGAGTTGCTATGCACTAAGCTCTCTTAAACCAAGATAATCTTTAAAAAACTCGACAATTTAGTCATCGCAATCACATATGTGCATATGAACCACATCTTATAGAAAAAATTAGACTTGTACCTTTCACGGAATACCAAAACTCTTCATTTGCATCAATGATAAAATGCATGCAATGAAAATTTGTGTAGTCCCGACACATAAAGATATAGTGACGCATCCCACAGAAAAAAAAATTGTATCATTGTATTGCTCCCTAAACCGCTTTCTTCATTGCTTAAAAATAATCTCTTGAAATCGAAAATGAAAGATTATAGGTGAGTTTCAATAAGCGGTTCAGCGTTGCTTGTTTTGGGGCTTCTTAAATTTCAGTATTAGCAAGATGGTTGACTATGTATAAAGAATTTAAGATGATCTTTTAAGAGAATACCTATTTTTAGATGTCAACTGCATATAATTTGACTATGCATGAAGAATTTAAGATAAAAAAATACTCACTTTGTAAACCATCAAAAGGTTATAAATATGAAGAAATGTAATTTCAAGTTTCACATGATACAAAAAAATTGAAGAATAACATACACACATAATCAATAAACTTTAATCCATTTGATACGAACATGTACACGACTCTAATCCAACAAAGAGTATGAACTCTCTAACAACAGTAGCAATACAGTTAAAAAAAATGCTATTTACCGACCCAAGTTAAGAGTATGAACTCTCTAATCCAACCATCGTTCTCTTCGTCATTTTACTCCATGTAAATCCTCTGATTTTGGCCCGAAGAAGTCAAAGTCTAATTGGAAAATTTCTTGTCTAGAGAAAAATAAAAAATGTAAAAAAATAGAAATTAAATGGTATGTTATTAAAAAAGAACCAAACATAAGAATAAAAATGAATAGATAGCAATCATATCTGATCAGTATCTTTTGACTGCAAATGAAAAATAACAAAGAGAAATTAAACTGCATAAATGACATAAAAATTAGGCGCGAGGCACCCTTAATCCATTGATGTTAAAAAAAAATTAAAGAGAAAAGCTAACAAAAATTATCTCAATCAAGCAAAACAACATAGAATCATACCTTGAGAATAGAGTTGTGCAAAGGATGAAAAGCTAACAAAAATTAAAGAGAAAAGCTAACAAAAATTATCTAGAGAAATTAAACGCATAAATGACACAAATATTAGGCGCGAGGCACCATGAATCCATTGATGTTAAACAAAAAATTAAAGAGAAAAGCTAACAAAAATTATCTCAATCAAGTAAAATATGAAGAGAATCATACCTTGGAAATAGAGTTGTGCAAATGATGAAAATCTAACAAAAATTAAAGAGAAAAACTAACAAAAATTATCTCAATCAACCAAAACAAAAGAGAATCATACCTTGAGAATAGAGTTGTGCAAAGGATGAATAGAGTTGTAGAGTTGTTGATTTAGAATAAAAGAAATGGTTTTACATTAAATGGGAGGAATAGCTCCCAAATAAATGACATTAAAAATCTACATTTATTGTCTTAAGTAAAATTAATATGTGCATTAATCTGGACCATTCTTTATATGCCTAAAATGTGGATTGAAAATCTTAAATATTTAGCTCAATCTGGACCATTCTTTATATGCCACAAATGTAACTGAATAACTTAAATATGTATATCTCAATCTGGGCCATCCTTTATGTGTCCAAACTGTAGATCTCCGTCCATAGGGAAAAACACCATTGTCCCTTATAATATAGATTGCATGGGAAGCGGCACAAAGTTTAGCGATTCTCCTTGAGCGCGAACAAGTTCGCATTGATTCATCTGAGGATTTATCAGAATTTTCTGAGGGGGAGACTAAAGAGAGAGGAAGGAGAAAGTAACAACCGATCGGAATCATTTAAGCCCGAAAAGCTTTTGCGGATCAATTCTGATCTCCAAATTTGGACCGACGACAATAGCAAATCCAAGCGACTGTACATAATATTGATCAAGTATGTATAAGCAGCATTTTTTAATTCAAATATGCTATGTATACCAGCTGAAATTTACCTTAAAAAAAAAAAAACCTGAAATTTGTACCTATTGAAACCAATTGACATGTCACAAACCAAAATGATTTGATTTTCTTCTCACCGGACCCGTTTAACAAGCTTGAAAGGGAATTAATTTAAGACGCTCAACTGGGAACTTTTGTTAGTCATTACTTCCCTTGTCTAGTTTTGGTGTTAATAGCATGATGACTTGGGGTACTTGTAAAGTAGTTGGGTGTAATTTACACGAAAATGGAAGGACCTTGATGCAATAATCAGTGGGTTTTAGGTTTGTGATTTTTTTTTTTTTTTTGAAGGAATCAAGGGCTATTGCCTCAAACTTTAATTCAAATACTCATTTAGTTGAGGTTAGAAGGGTTACAATTGCCCAATGGAAGCCATGAATACATTCAATTACATCAAAGAGATACAACATACAAATTGAAATACATGAAAGTTTACTAAAATACAAAAGCATTATATTCATGTACTTCATTGAGGAATTCGATTGAGAGATGGTCAAAGAATTTATAATCCACCATTTGAAAATTTCTTCAATATTCTTCTTAATTGAGAAATTATTGTCTTCAATAAGACTAGATGCTCCTAAAGAGGAGTAATCAGCACAATTGATGCGATTCTAGGGGAATCACATTCCCTCGTGTAATAACAGTTTAGTTGCTTTTATAATATATGCATGCTTCAAAAAAAAAAAGAAAAAGCGCAATTGATCGAAATCGCGATCAAATCTTGTCGCCAAGGATCCACATGTAGATCTTCGTCAAGTCGATGTAGATTGCCCTCAAATATGTGTTTGAAACGATTATAAGAATCGTTGGAAACGCATAGAAGGCTGCATGAAATTGAAATATATACTAATTGTCTAGAACAGACAATCAGATATAAAATTAAAATAAGATATATAAGAAACATAATAATCACCTAAACATGGATTGGTTTTATTGATAGTAATTACATACTATTAAATAAAATATATATTACTAAGATTCCCTAGATCAACCCGGTTGAACCGATCCAATCTAGGTTAGAAAGATGGAGACGGTGAAGAAGAAAGTTCCTGGATAATTTTTGGGAAAATACGGTTATTAGAGAGAAGAGAGGAAAGAGGACCGATTATGTAGTTGTTGATGGTGGTTTTTAGACAAGGGGTAAAATCGTAAAACCCCATGACCTAGTGTTACCCGCAACACATTAACTAAGAGCATTTAACTCAGGTGTAAATAATTAATATGGGTATTTTTTCAAAATACTAGATTAGGGTTTTCAACTGAGAACCCTAATTCCAAAACCAAGCCGCACCCGCGCATCATGGCAAAGAATGCCAAACCAAGCCGCATATCGCGCATCATGGCAGCAATGCCAAACCAAGCCGCATATCCGCGCACCATGGCAACAATGCCAAACCAAGCCGCACCCTCGCGCATCATGGCAACAATGCCAAACCAACGCATAGCACCATGGCAACAATGCCAAACCAAGCCGCACGCGCATCATGGCAACAATGCCAAACCAAGCCGCACCCGCGCATCATGGCAAAGCAATGCCAAACCAAGCCGCACCCGCGCGCCATGGCAACAATGCCAAACCAAGCCGCACCCCCGCGCACCATGGCAAACAATGCCAAGCCGCTATGCCTTTGGCCCACGCCAAATATAGCGCCCCTAGGCTTGCAAGACTTGCAACTAGGTCACCATGGCCGCACGTGCCATTGGCACATGCCAACACGTGTCGCAAGCCATATTTCCAAGCCGCTATGCCTTTGGCCCACGCCAAATATAGCGCCCTAGGCTTGCAAAACTTGCAACTAGGTCAACATGGCCGCACGTGCCATTGGCACATGCCAACACGTGTCGCAAGCCATATTTCCAAGCAGCTATGCCTTTGGCCCACGCCAAATATAGCGCCCTAGGCTTGCAAGACTTGCAACTAGGTCAACATGGCCGCACGTGCCATTGGCACATGCCAACACGTGTCGCAAGCCATATTTCCAAGCCGCTATGCCTTTGGCCCACGCCAAATATAGCGCCCTAGGCTTGCAAGACTCGCAACTAGGTCACCACGGCCGTACGTGCCATTGGCACATGCCAACACGTATCGCAAGCCCTATTTCCAAGCCGCTATGCCATTGGCCCACGCCAAATATAGCGCCCTAGGCTCGCAAGACTTGCAACTAGGTCAACATGGCCGTACGTGCCATTGGCACATGCCAAACACACACGCTGGTAACCTAACTTGCAAACCGTGCAACCTACCACCAAGGCATTCCGCACATGCCATTGGCACATGCCAAACACACACGCTCGGGTAGCCTAACTTGCAAACCGTGCAACCTACCACCAAGGCATTCCGCACATGCCATTGGCACATGCCACACGCGCCACGCGCCACTTGCACTCAAGATGCAACCAACACTCGAGACATCAACACAAACCGGGGATGCTTCTTTAGGGTTTTGGTTTGGCGGTCACAAAGATGCGGCGTACACTACGCTCACATTAAGAAAGCGTGAAAAGGAATAAAGCGGTCAAATAAAAGAGGAAATAATGGTGAAAACGTTTTCACCCATTAAACCATGCGGTTACCACCTCCTCCCATTATTTCACCCTTTACTCTCTTTCTTCATGAGGCCGGGTACGTTTCAATCTCGACTTGTATAAATAGGTCTTACCTATTACCACCGGACAACAAGTCTCGGTGGGAGAAAAATACTACACTCTCGTAAAGGCAACTTTGCAAGCTCTCCCAAAAGCTTTCATCTCTTGCAAGCTTCCCAAGCTTCTACTTTCTGATACAAGTCGAGACGCTACTCTCCTAGAATTATTCTGGTCTCAACATCTTTCTTTGCTTCCCTCCCCAAATCAACCCTTCTCCTCCACTTTGTGACCGAAGCAAGTCCGGGAACGGCCATTTCTTGGTTTAGGCCGGACTTGTGCTGCATTGATCTCTCGAATCTATAAAGTGCTCACGTGCAGCACATTTGTTTAGGGTTTGAACCAGTTTCTCACCCACCTACCGAAATTACCGAAATCGGCAGAAACGATTTTTACCCATAAACAATTGGCGACCACAGCGGGAGGATTGATCTATCGGCTACAATGTAAGACTGTCGATCTCGTTCTTCGACCCAGATGTCAAGATGGTGGGGGAAGGCGACTCAATCCGACGCAACTACCAGACGACCCGGTTACTAGTTGTAAAAACTACACAAGAAAACTGGGGACTTGCCGAAGATGCTACCACTCGATTCGACTCAACTACCAGACGACCCGGTTACTAGTTGTAAAAACTACACAAGAAAACTGGGGACTTGCTGAAGATGCTATTACTCAATCCGACTCAACTGCCAGAAAACCCGGTTACCAGTTGTAAAAACTACACAAGGAAACTGGGGACTCGCCGAAGATGCTACCAGCGATTGGGGACTTGTCGACGATGCTACCAAAGAAAGCCGCCTTTTACATGGAGAGGGGCGTGTTCACAAAAACCTATGAAGTGAGTAAATTTAGACTGCGCAAGATATACAATCTATTTTTAGGTTCTTAGTAAAACCGTCATACTACTGAGTCTTGTGCCTATTGCTAGCACACACTTTCATAAAAGCAAAATTCCTTTCCTAAAACATAATAAGAGTCATATTATCAAAACCATTCATCCCGAAATAATCCAATACCCTAAAAAGCTACCACTGCCTATCAAAGGTCAAGTTTTGAACCAGACATCCAATATGTCTTTCAAAAAAAAAAAAAGAGGAACCTAAATGAAAGTTTAACAGAGAAACGTTCAAGAAAAATCATCCAACAAAAGTCTGCTTTTCTTGGAGAAAGTCAACTTTGCATCTTCAAGAGCCGCTCTCTTCATAGTCAACATCTTGGAAAGCTTTTCGAGTTCCACCTCCTGTCGTGCAATCTCCTCGGCGCAAAGGCTTTAGATTGCTGCATCTTTCAACTTTTGGATCTCAGCAAGGCTTTCGACAAACCACGAAGTGTTGAACTCCTTTTCTACACACACGTCGTGATGGTGCTCCCAAATCGGCAATAACGTCTTCGAAACGGTGTGACCGGCCACCTCACTCATATCCTCGATGGAAGATAAAGCCTCTTCCACACGCTTAACCAGCGCAAATCGATTAGTGGTTTTCTTGGTTGTGGCCATATGTCCGTACTTCTCCCAGATTCGGTGTACAACGCCTCATGCTTAGCCAAGCACGCTGAAGCCGCCAACCAAAGACATGACCTGGATAAGGAACCAAGTACGGGGGATTAAAAATGGCGCACGACTCGCAGAGGGTCTTCTTCCGTGTCTACGGCAACAACCATCATAGAATCATCCACCGTTTGAACCACATCTGTGCCCGGCAATTGGCTAACGCCCATCTCCGAGTCACCAGCGGTGGTCACAAAAGGCAATTTTTCGTGTGGCTCTACCCCAGAATCATCCTCCGAACTGGATTCCTCCTGCGAACTTGAGTTAGACATTTTTCAAAAGAGGAAACAAGAAGAAGAAAGAAAAGAAGCGCTGGCCAGACACGCTTTCCGACGCGCTTGCGACGCGCTTACCGTGACGTGCTTACCAGACACGCTTACCGTGACGCACATGCCAGGCACACATGCCGCATGCGCATGCCAGCCGCAGTACCACACTCTGTGCTAACAATTTGCATCCTTCCAGCGCTAACATCTTGCGCCCTTCCAGCACCATCCTTGCCCATCGAAACAGCGCCATGACTCAGGCACTTCGTGATCAAAACCGTGTCATCTCTGCACGATACACTTACGATCACCGGAACAGAGCCGCTTCCGCCACCCCAACGGTTCTTCAAGCATGGCAGCTTCAACCGTCACTGCAGAGACGCTACTCCACCATCGGGGCAAGATACTTGGAAGATCCTAAGAAGCCGACCTTCTTTTAGCACTCGTTGATTTGATGAAAAGACAAAAGATACTTCAAAGACGGGTTATGCGTTTATAAATGAAGAGGCTCGTGTTGCTCTTGGACGCCCAGTAGAAGGGGATAAGCAATCCAATTTCGTCACACATGAAGATCAGGATAGACTTCTCAAAAATCGAAAGCAAGGGAAGTCAACAACTCTCCTGAGTTCACGGAGACCCTTCTCCCGTCAGGACCCGCACAATGGGAACTTCGCCCAACAAAGTCGTACAGTCTATGATGAGACAGTTATGTGAGATTCTATGTTTCTCCAAGGCAAGGAAGCGCCAAGACATATTTGCACCCTCAACCGCACCGCATCGGAAAGCGAGGCTCTTCCAGCCAGGTGGAAGCCGTTCCCAAACCCCAACCTCTCCTAGAAAGCACGATCGATAGATGAAACTGGGGGACTCTAACCTCTGTTCTCTTGAGGGATGTCGAGTTCGACAGAACGTGACGCGGCCTCCGACTTCAAAATGGTAACCGTCAAGGCTCTCAAAGTTGCAAGACGTCGTTCCAACATTCTCTACGGAAGTAGCTCCGCATCAACGTTCTCTCCAGAAGTAGCTACGCATCAGTGTTCTCCGAGCGGCTTCGCTTCAACGCCACTCCTTCCCGCAAAGTTTGCTCGCTATATCATCCAACCTACCTTGTTACCACGATAATGTAGTCTCTCCCGATTACATCTCCAACCAAGAACCGTTGCTCCTCACCCGTTGATACCAGCCGAGCCTCACCACAACATCAATAATCTCGCGCTCGAGTCAGGTTGGTGTTTATGTGCTCCTTACTCACCATGAACTCAACCCATCTATCAAAAGAACGCAATGGGCTTTGACACATCCTGAAATCAATGTTGGAAGAGGAATATACCCCTTTATGAAGACAGAACCGTATGGTGTTCTGCGGGCGAACCGAACGTGTCTTCTTTTCATCTTCACCACACTGTTAGCAAAATTGGCACGAAACCGGGTGATTTTTCCGAGCAGAGACAAGTTTTTGGACGAAGAATTCATCATCCGTGTTTGGTTTGGAACTATGAACATCCTTCGATGAGGCGAAATTTTGTTCGAGTAACATCTTGTCGGATTTCTTTATAACGGTTTAGTAACGAGATATCGCATACGAAGAAAGACGAAATTATCTCCCCGACACATAATCGCAACAACAAAAAAAAAAAAAAGAGGGCGTATTCTTTATCGGCTCAAAACTGCACACGCAGTATTTTCTTCAGGGTTCAAAATCATATACGCAGTATTTTATACGGGCTCAAGTGCGTCTGCAGTATCATTCTTCGGGTTCAAAATTATATATGGAGCATTTTTCTACGGGTTCAAAAATATACACGCAGTATCATTCTTCGGGTTCAAATTATATATGGAGCATTTTCTACGGGTTCAAAACTGCACGCGCAGTATTTCTTTTAGGACCGAAATTCATATATGCAATATTTCCTACGGGTTCGAAGTCACATGAAGCACATATACAGTATTCTTCTTCGGAATTCATATATAGTATTCTCTACGGGTTCGAAACTGCACACGCAGTATTTTCTTCAGGGTTCAAAATTATATACGCAGTATTTTATGCGGGCTCAAGTGCGTCGCAGTATCCTTCTTCGGGTTCAAAATTATTTATGGAGCACTTTCCTCGGGGTTCAAATCATATATGCGAGTATTTCCCTTGGGTGCATATATACAATATTTTCTACAAGAAGCACGCCAAGAAATCACATGCGCAATATCATTGCAAGCGCCTACTCTTAGGGTTTACACCTACGCGAAAGGGAAACAACAAAAGTACTTTGCGGACATACTTGGAAGCCGGTTCCTCTTTGTGACTCTGCCGGTATGAAAAGATGAAAGTGCAAGATGGGAGAAAGGGACTTCATATATATAGGCGTGAAGATTCTGAAATAGGGAAGGATTTCCCTTTACCAAAATCGTGCGTGTAAAAAACGGGCCCACAAGGGCGCCCAACTTCCCAATGTCGCCCAAGTTGCACCGGCCCCACCAATTGCACCGACTTCCCAATGACCGCCCAAGTCACTCCTGCAAGCACGCACAACTTCCACACCTTGCGCCGGTCCCACCAGCTAGCACGCTCAGTTTCCCAAGTCACGCCTGCAAGCACTCACAGCTTCCACACCTTGTGCCGGCCCCACTTGCCTAGCACGCTCGTTGCCCAAGTCACTCCCGCAAGCACGCACAGCCCTTCCACACCTTGCGCCGGTCCCACCAGCCAAAGACGCTCGGTTTCCCAATTCACGTCCGCAAGCACTCACAGACTTCCACACCTTGCGCCGGCCCCACCCGGCTAGCACGCTCGGTTGCCCAAGTCACGCCCCGCAAGCACGCATGACTTCTACACCTTGTGCCGGTCCCACCAGCCTAGCACACTCGGTTTCCCAATTCACGCCAACTTCCCAACGTCGCCCAAGCCGCACCGCCCCACCAATTGTGCCAACCGCCCGATTTGTGCAAAACTACCATGAGGCAAGGATTCCAAATCCTATTTATAAAAGGTCGACAAGCCTCCTTCAATTTTCCTTACGTTTTGTTGTTAATAGTTTGTCACCATCTTATGCTTACCTCGCAACAAAGCCCTTTGTTCCGAGCTAAACAGGGGGACTTAATGTTGATGGTGGTTTTTAGACAAGGGGTAAAATCGTAAAACCCCATGACCTAGTGTTACCCGCAACACATTAACTAAGAGCATTTAACTCGGTGTAAATAATTAATAGGGGTATTTTTTCAAAATACCCAGATTAGGTTTTCAACACGTAACCCTAATTCCAAAACCAAGCACCACTCGCGCATCATGGCAAGCCAATGCCAAACCAAGCCGCATCTTTGCGCATCATGGCAACAATGCCAAACCAAGCCGCATCTCGCGCACCATGGCAACAATGCCAAACCAAGCCGCACCCTGCGCATCATGGCAAAGAATGCCAAACCAAGCCGCATATCTCGCGCACCATGGCAACAATGCCAAACCAAGCCGCACTGCCGCGCATCATGGGCCAACAATGCCAAACCAAGCCGCATATCTTGCAAAAGCGCGCCATGGCAACAATGCCAAACCAAGCCACACCCCTGCGCACCATGGCAAAGCAATGCCAAGCCGCTATGCCTTTGGCCCACGCCAAATATAGCGCCTGCAAGGCTTGCAAGACTTGCAACTAGGTCAACATGGCCGCACGTGCCATGGCAAGATGCCAACACGTGTCGCAAGCCATATTTCCAAGCCGCTATGCCTTTGGCCCACGCCAAATATAGCGCCCTAGGCTTGCAAACTTGCAACTAGGTCAACATGGCCGCACGTGCCATTGGAACATGCCAACACGTGTCGCAAGCCATATTTCCAAGCCGCTTATGCCTTTGGCCCACGCCAAATATAGCGCCCTAGGCTTGCAAGACTTGCAACTAGGTCAACATGGCCGCACGTGCCATTGGCACATGCCAACACGTGTCGCAAGCCATATTTCCAAGCCGCTATGCCTTTGGCCCACGCCAAATATAGCGCCCTAGGCTTGCAAGACTCGCAACTAGGTCACCACGGCCGTACGTGCCATTGGCACATGCCAACACGTATCGCAAGCCCTATTTCCAAGCCGCTATGCCATTGGCCCACGCCAAATATAGCGCCCTAGGCTCGCAAGACTTGCAACTAGGTCAACATGGCCGTACGTGCCATTGGCACATGCCAAACACACACGCTGGTAACCTAACTTGCAAACCGTGCAACCTACCACCAAGGCATTCCGCACATGCCATTGGCACATGCCAAACACACACGCTGGTAGCCTAACTTGCAAACCGTGCAACCTACCACCAAGGCATTCCGCACATGCCATTGGTACATGCCACACGCGCCACTAGCAGCGCCACTTGCACTCAAGATGCAACCAACACTCGAGACATCAACACAAACTGGGGATGCTTCTTTAGGGTTTTGGTTTGGCGGTCACAAGATGTAACGTACACTACGCTCACATTAAGAAAGCGTGAAAAGGAATAAAGCGGTCAAATAAAAGAGGAAATAATAGTGAAAACGTTTTCACCCATTAAACCATGCGGTTACCACCTCCTCCCATTATTTCATCCTTTACTCTCTTCCTTCATGAGGCCAGGGTACGTTTCAATCTCGACTTGTATAAATAGGTCTTACCTATTACCACCGAGACAACAAGTCTCGGTCGGGAGAAAAATACTACACTCTCGTAAAGGCAACTTTGCAAGCTCTCCCAAAAGCTTTCATCTCTTGCAAGCTTCCCAAGCTTCTACTTTACGATACAAGTCGAGACGCTACTCTCCTAGAATTATTCTCGGTCTCAACACCTTTCTTTGCTTCCCTCCCCAAATCAACCCTTCTCCTCCACTTTGTGACCGAAGCAAGTTTGGAACGGCCATTTCTTGGTTTAGGCCGGACTTGTACAGATTGATCTCTCGAATCTATAAAGTGCTCACGTGCAGCACATTTGTTTAGGGTTTGAACCAGTTTCTCACTCACCTACCGAAATTACCGAAATCGGCAGAAACTGTTTTTACCCATAAACAATTGGCGACCACGGCGGGAGGATTGATCTATCGGCTACAATGTAAGACCTGCCGATCGATCTCGTTCTTCGACCCAGATGTCAAGATGGTGGGGGAAGGCGACTCAATCCGACGCAACTACCAGACGACCCGGTTACTAGTTGTAAAAACTACACAAGAAAACTGGGGACTCGCCGAAGATGCTACCACTCGATTCGACTCAACTACCATACGACCCGGTTACTAGTTGTAAAAACTACACAAGAAAACTGGGGACTTGCTGAAGATGCTATTACTCAATCCGACTCAACTGCCAGAAAACCCGGTTACCAGTTGTAAAAACTACACAAGGAAACCTGGGACTCGCCAAGATGCTTTGAGCGATTGGGGACTTGCTGACGATGCTACCAGCAAAGCCGCCTTTTATATGGAGAGGGGCGTGTTCACAAAAACCTATGAAGTGAGTAAATTTAGACTGCGCAAGATATACAATCTATTTTTAGGTTCTTAGTAAAACCGTCATACTACTGAGTCTTGTGCCTATTGCTAGCACACACTTTCATAAAAGCAAAATTCCTTTCCTAAAACATAATCAGAGTCATATTATCAAAACCATTCATCCTTAAATAATCCAATACCCTAAAAAGCTACCATTTGTCTATCAAAGGTCAAGTTTTGAACCGGACATCCAATATGTCTTTCAAAAAAAAGAAAGAGGAACCTAAATGAAAGTTTAACGAGAAACGTTCAAGGAAAATCATCCAACAAAAGTCCGCTTTTCTTGAGGCGTGGCAAGCACAGTCGATCCCACAGAGAAATGGAATGTGCAAGGCTGTTCTAAGAGCTTCTTAACCGATTTTCTAAGGTATTGTAACACAATTATGGGTTGTTTGTCGATACGACCGAAATTTGAATTGTGGTTGTGACTCTAAGCTAAGGTATTAATGAGCACAAAGTGTTGGAACTGATGATTTTGTGGCACTAGGGTGATGAAACTCACCACTTAATCCTATACTAAGGTATCCTAACTCTATTTGTGTTCTTATCCTTCCCTTGAAGGCCTCAGGTGGAAATTTGGCTAATTGAATTCACAAATTATCCCCTAGTATTGGTTGTCTTCTTACAGTACAACCAATCACAGGAAATTTGCTCAACAATTAGTTAATTATCCTAAAACTATACACACATCAAGAACATAAATTGAATATAAGTTAACTCAATATAACATTAAGGGTTTGTTCTTCACCCTAGCAGAGGTGATTAGAACATCATGCTGATAGATAAAAATACTTCAAAAATAAATTGCAAACTCAAAACTAAACCCTAAAACATGTTGTCTTTCTAAAAATGAAGAACAACAAATATATATCTCACAATCACTCGAAAATCACAAAAGACGCAAACCCCAAATCTCTTTCCTCCCTTCCTCGTCTCTGAATCGACCATGCTGGGTTGTTAGAGAAAACCCTAATCCCAACTGCCTCAACCCTAAATTCTAGGGTGGGAGAATCTAATGGTGGAGATAGTGTGAAATAGGGAATGGAGGAGATGGCTGCTGTCAGGAAATGGGGGTGGTGATGATGGAGAGGTGATGGCTCTGCCATGGTATGGGTGAAGGAAGGGTGAAGAGATGGGTTTTCTCTGATTCAAGTCGTGGGAGAAGAAAAAGAAATGGAAGAAGAGAAATGGGTTTGGTCGATGGGGTATAAGGTATGGGTGGATTTGTTGTGAAGCAGGCACATCGAGTGTTGATGTGAAGAATGTAGCGACCATTGGATGCAGCTGGGAGAGATCTGAACGCCTCAGGGAAAATCGAGCTGTTTTGGTGTGGAGCGGGAGTATCAAGGGGACGATGCGAAGGATGGAGCGAGCGTTGGATGTGGAGGAGCACCGATGCGTGGCTGATGCGACCGTCAGATAGAGATCTCAACGGCTCAGGGTGATGTGAGCCGATGCGTGCGCGGGCTTTGGCTTTTTGCTCCATAGACGCTCGTCTCCAATTTTCTGCTCTTTTGGCTTCTCAATTTCTCCGAGCTTTATTTAATATCTAAAAACACAAAATTAATTAGTACAAATATTTATTCTTGAAAACAAAGAAAACACAGAATCTGGGATAATATTTGATTTCTGAGCACAAAAGATGAGTTAAATGCCCATAAATAGATGTAGAAATATGCAATATTTGGCACTCATCAAATACCCCCAAACCTGAATTTTACTTGTCCTCAAGTGAAACAGATTTAAGAAATCCTAACTATACCACTGTCGCTGGTCTCTCGAATGCATTTAGCGTATGCACTAAGCCTTTAAACCCCTAGGTGTCCCTAGTGGACGAGTTGTAGTCTCGTGAGGGTTTACCAGAGGTGTACCCACAAAACCTTCTCCAACTTCAGAGTGTAAAAGAGTCTCAAGCATCCAAGGAGCTATGAGGACATAGAGTTTCTGCATGCTAGTAACACGAAGTTAGAACTACCAAAGAACGCATTCTCATCCTTAAGTGTTGAGCGAGAAGTAACCATACCATATGAAAGAATTCGGATTCGATTGTGATCATAAGCCTCGACTTCGCCTCACCATTAGGGTTTTATGATAATTTCACTCAAAAAGATCGCTTTTTAGTCTCTCATGTGTGCAGGCGGGGAATAAAGAGAGAAATCCCGCACACTTTGTAGGTAAGAAGGATAACCTTCCGAAATAATTTGGAGACTCCACGAAGTGTGGACAAAAAGAATCTTTTTATGATGATCTCTAAGAAAGGAAATCAACCATTAGCAAGGGTGGGAGTACTCACTTACCTTCTCACCCGATCGGCAATTAATATCACTCTCTCATAGCATTCACAGAAACGTCTTCAATCTTCGGTCTTCAACTATTGATGATGAACTTCTGAACTTCACAAAAACTTGACAAACATTTTTTTTTTATACATGAAATGAAAATAACAATAAAACAATAAAACTTGTATTGTCTTGATTTCATAAACTTCACTAATTCTCATTTTCTTTTCTTTTCTTTGTTGCACATAAACCTTGGACTATTTCAACTTTTCTTCAAATATTCTGATGATGCTCCGCTTGCTGACGATGATGTGTTTCTATGAATCTGTTGATGTTGTTGAGAGGGAGAGAGAGTGATGCTAACTGCAAATCGGTATTTAGAAGAAGTTTTCATCTTTAAACGTCACCCTCATGATTGACGGAATTAGCATTCAAGAGATCAAAAATAGTGCTGAAAGTGGTGCGAAGTTGGGTAGCTCACCATTCCTACCCGGAATTGACGTATGGTGACACACACTCTAACAGCTTTTCTAGAAAGTCACAAAGAGTGAAGGTCGGTACCTCGCTTGATGTAAAATGGATAGTCTCCACTATGGGTGATCACAATTCTACTACCGAATATCTAAACAAAGACCTAATTCGCCCTCCGGTATGGTTAAATCCAACTTTAACGCTCTAATCAACTAAGAAACCCGATTGTGTTCTCCAAGACTTCCAAGTTCTGTTATTTCGGTCGAGACTCTCTATGTAAACATAGCTAGAAGCATGCTAGTGACTCTAAAATCTCTAAAAGTTGGAGGTTTTTATGCAAGTATTTACAAAGAAAATGCACCCCCAAACCTAAATCAAACATTGTCCTCAATGTGTCAACAGATGATAAAATTTTAAACAGTCACATACCCAGAGAACTATGTTGAGTAAAGAAAAGGGAAGAGATTACCGGATGTACAAGAGTGTTGCTAAACCAAGGGAGGATGAATGCTTTGAAAGCAAACACCCAAGGGGCAAGACAAAAAGTTTGGTTAGCACACATAAAAATTATGCAAAAAGAAAAGGAAAAAGGGAAAGAATATGGATTTTTAGTCCATATGTATGTACAAAAGTGAACTAGTTCAGTCCACATAGATGGGGTCTTCCAAGTCAACGGTCTCAACTTCTGGTGGAAGATGCTCCAGAAATGGTTTCAATCTCTGACCATTGACCTTGAAAATGTTCTTGGTTGCTGGGTTTTCAACGTCTGACTCCATGGGGAAAGACGGTACGTACCAAGAATGGTCCTGACCATCGAGAACGTAGCTTCCCTGGAAACAAATGCAAACGAGTGTTGTACAATAAAACTTTTTGGCCAGGTGTGAAAGACTTGCGCAGAATGCGCTTGTCGTGAAACACTTTCATTCTTTGTTTGTACGTTTTGGCACTATCATATGCATCATTTCTCAATTCTTCTAACTCATTGAGTTGAAGTTTCCTATGGGTACCAGCTTTATCAAGATCAAAATTCAACTTCTTCACAGCCCAATATGCACGGTGTTCTAACTCAACAGGTAGGTGACATGCTTTACCGTACACAAGTCTATAAGGAGACATCCCAATGGGAGTCTTGTATGCAGTTCTATAGGCCCATAAAGCATCGTTTAAGCGTAAAGACCAATCTTTCCAAGAAGGATTGACAGTCTTCTCAAGGATATGCTTAATTTCCCTATTAGAAACTTCTACTTGGCCACTGGTTTGAGGATGGTAAGGTGTTGCTACCTTATGGGTGATTCCATACTTGCGCACTAATGATTCAAAGGGTCTATTGCAAAAATGACTACCTCCATCACTGATTATTGCTCTAGGGTTCCAAAACGGGAGAAAATGTTTTCCTTAAGAAAAGAAAGAACAACTTTATGGTCGTTGGTTTTGGATGCAATGGCCTCTACCCACTTAGAGACATAATCAACAGCAACAAGAATGTATAACTTACCTTCAGAGTTAGGAAATGGTCCCATGAAATCAATACCCCAAACATCAAACAGCTAAACAATCAAAATGGGTTGTAAGGGCATCATGTTTCTCTTAGTGATACTTCCTAATTTCTGGCATCGGTCACAAGCAACACAAAAAGCATGGCAATCCTTAAACAGTGTTGGCCAATAGAAACCGCTTTGCAAGATCTTTGCAGCAGTTTTCTTGGCACTAAAGTGGCCTCCACATGCATGGTCATGACAGAAAGAGATGACATCCCTTTGTTCAGAATTGGGGACACATCTCCTAATGATTTGGTCTTGACAGATTTAAACAGAGATATGGGTCATCCCAAAGGAAATGTTTAACTTCAGCCAAGAACTTAGAACGGTCTTGTTTAGACCAATGCAAGGGCATTCTACCCGTAGCAAGGTAGTTCACAATATCAAGCAAACCAAGGCATTCAGACACAAGCATCAATTGCTCATCAGGGAATGATTCCCTAATTAACACAGATTCATCAGCAGATTCGACATTCAACCTAGACAAGTGATCAGCAACAACATTTTCTGACCCTTTCTTATCTCGAATTTCGAGGTCAAACTCTTGTAGCAAGAGTATCCATCGAATTAGACGAGCCTTAGCATCTTTTTTAGACAAAAGATATCTCAATGCAAAGATGATCGAGAATAAATGATGACCTTAGATCCTATCAAATAAGATCTAAACTTGTATAATGCAAACACAACAGCTAGCAACTCTTTCTCAGTTGTGGAATAATTCAGTTGAGCATCATTAAGTGTTTTACTAGCATAGTAGATCACATAAGGGAGTTTGTCTACTCACTGGCCCAAAACAGCTCTCTACAAAGATAGTCGACGCATCACACATAATCTCAAATGGTAATGTCCGGTCAGGTGGTCAGGTGGTCTGATTAGAGGGGCAGATGTAAGGAGAGCCTTCAGTTGCTCCCATGCTTCCTTACAAGCATCATCAAAGACAAATGCAACATCTTTTGCAAGAAGATTGCACAAAGGTCGTGAAATTTTACTAAAGTCTTTGATGAATCGGCGGTAAAAACCCGCATGGCCTAAGAATGATCCGATGTCCCTCACGTAACGAGGTTGAGGCAAGTGTTGAATGAGATCTACCTTGGCTTTGTCTACTTCTATGCCTTTTTCCGAGATGATATGCCCTAAGACAATGCCCGAGTTAACCATGAAATGACATTTTTCCCAATTCAAAACCAAATTCTTTTCCTTACACCTAATCGGCACACAAGTGAGGTGATGCAAACACTCATCAAAAGAAGACCCAAACACGAAAAAATCATCCATAAAAATCTCAAGAAACTTATCTACCATGTCGGAAAATATGCTCATCATGCAACGTTGAAAAGTAGTGGTGCATTGCACACCAGAAAGGCATACGACGATAAGCAAATGTTCCATAAGGACATGTAAATGTGGTCTTTTGTTGGTCTTCGGGTGCTATGTGAATTTGGTTGTAGCTGAATAGCCATCTAAGAAACAGTAGTGACTATGTTTTGCTAACCTTTCTAACATTTGGTCAATGAAGGGAAGAGGAAAATGGTCTTTCTTGGTTACTGTGTTCAGTTTCCTATAATCAATACAAACTCGCCACCCTGTGGTTACACGGGTGGGGACAAGTTCATTCATCTCATTTTGAACTACAGTAATGCCAGACTTCTTGGGTACTACCAGAATGGGACTGACCCACTGGCTATCAGGGACTAGGTAAATGATACCCGTATCAAGCAGTTTCAGAATCTCACCCTTGACAACATCTCTCATGTTGGGGTTAAGTCTCCTTTGCATTTCCCTAGATGGTTTAGTGTTCTCCTTAAGGTTTATGTGATGCATGCAAATTGTGGGACTTATACCCTTAAGATCGGAGATGGTCCAACCTAAGGCTCCTTTATGTTCCTTAAGTACTTCTAAGAGTCGACTTTCCGTTACGTGTCTAAACATGATGCAATAATCACAGGTAAAGTATCAGAAGGACCTAAGAATGCATACTTCAAGGTATCGGGTAATGGTTTCAAATCAAGCTTAGGTGGTGTATCAAGAGGTGGGGCGATTTGGAATCAAAGAGTGGAAGTGGTTCCACCTGCAGATCCGCCATTTAGCAATATCCATGGGTGGGACGATTCAAGCAAAGAGTTAATTTCACCAATGTACTTAGACTCGAAGAGATCTAAGTCAAAGTTATCTAAACATGCTTGCAAAGGGTCCCTTTGACAAAATGTCGGGCAAAGAGTCTTGAATCAGACTCTCAATCATGTTAATCTCATGCAAATCAGTATCATCACAATCAATGGGTTGTTGACTAGTATTAAAAACATTCAGCTCTACGGTCATGTTACCAAAAGACAATTTCAACACACCATTACGACAGTTGATGATGGCATTGGACGTCGCCAGGAAAGGACGTCCTAAAATCACAGGAATGTGATTGCGGGGTTTTGCACGGGTTGAGTGTCTAAGACGATGAAGTCTACAGGAAAGAAAAATTTATCAACCTTGATTAACACATCTTCAACAATACCACGGGGATTCTCACAGATCCGTCCGCTAACCGTAGCGTAAGGTGTGGGCTTCGACTCCCAAGGCCCAATTGCACATACACAGAGTATGGCAATAGATTCACACTGGCTCCTAAGTCTAGTAACGCCTTTTCGACCACATGGTCACCTATGGTGCATGTAATTGTTGGACTACCTGGGTCTCTAAACTTAGTGGGAATCTTGTTTTGGATTATGGAGCTCACTTGCTCGGTGAGGAAGGCACGCTTATGCACATGAAGCTTACGCTTTTGTGTGCACAAGTCCTTCAAAAACTTAGCATAGGTGGGTATTTGTCTGATTGCTTCGAGAAATGGAATGTTTATGTTAACTCTCTTGAACATTTCCAAAATCTCATTGTATTGTTACCCCTTCTGTTGCACCAACCTTTGTGGGAATGGAGCAACAGGTAAATGACTTGGCAAAGGAACATCTACATCAGTAGGACTCTTGGCTTTATCAACAGGCTCAGATTCTTTCTCTACAGTAGATGTTTTCTGCGGTTTTGTGTGTACTGGTGAGTCTGATGGAGACTCGCTTGACGGTGGTACACCTACATGGTTCTCAACAATTCTACCACTACGGAGAGTGGTGACAGAATTCACATGACTATGTGGAGTTTCATTACAGGTAAAGGAGCCTGCTTGAAACACATTCTTTGGATTTTGTTGGGGTTGACTAGGAAGTTTGCCTTTCTCTCTCTCATTCAATGCATCACAGATTTGACCCATCTTAAGTTCTAGACTTGTGAAGCGTTGGTCGGTAGTTTTCTGAAGTTGTGAAATATTTTGGGTTAACAGACCGACACAGTCTTCAAAGCTAGTCTTTTTGTCTACAGGGTACTGAGGGTGTGGTTGTACTTGGGGGTTTCTAGGATATGAGTATCCTTGGTTGTTATTTGTTGGTCCCCCTTGTACTGGCCCTTTGGACCATGAGAAATTAGGGTGATTCCTCCACCCTGGGTTGTAGGTTTGAGAATAAGGGTTGTTCTCTTGCCTATGGTACAATGCATTGGCTTGCTCGGTTTTAGACTCTTGAAATGCATGTAAGTCAGGACAGCTGTCCACTAAGTGGTCAGAACTATGGCATACGTCACAAGTGGCCATTTCAATTTGGTCACGGAGAGTAGGGGAATTAGATTTGACATTCTTTTGCAACTCAAGCATTTCTATTCTCCGGGCCAAAGATGCCATTTTTGCATTTCCATCAAAGTCAGACTCGATTCTATGAACATTACCTACATGGGTAGTCCTTTTTAGTTCACGGATGGACTCCCATTGTTGAGTCTTTTCAGCGACTTCGATTAAGAAAGTCCAAGCCTCATCGGCACTCTTGTCAATAAATGCACCATTGCACATTTACTCGACTGTGGTTCGGGTTCTAACATCTAGACCCTCATACAATATTTGCACGAGTCTCCATTTTTCAAAACCATGGTGGGGACATTGGAGTAATAATTCATTGAATCTCTCCAAGTACTTTGCTAGAGTTTCGTCTTCTAATTGCACAAAACCATTTAGACTTTGGCGAATTGTCGCCGTCTTATGGTTTGGGAAATTTTTTTTGAAAAACTCTTTTGTGAGGTCATCCCAGGTTCTAATGGATTGTGGTTGTAGGGCATGAAGCCAAGACTTGGCTTTGTCTTTCAGAGAAAAAGGAAACAATCTCAGTTTGAGGGACTCCTCTGGCATTTGGTTAAAACGCAGAGTCCCACAAATATCCTCAAAATCTCTCGACGTGATGGTAGGGGTTCTCAAAGATCGACCCCTCTAAACACGGGTAGCATGTGAATTGTGCTTGCTTTGAGTTCAAACCGACCAAAGATCGCACGGCGAGAATGATGCAAGAGGGCTGGCTTGCCCTAGTTGGGTACATGTAGTCCTTGAGACTACGGGGTTGGTTAAGTTCCTCACCCATGGTTTATTTCGGATGGGCTTTACGATGGATTTGGGCTTTCGTGGATGAGCTGGGTATGCTGACGATTTCGTCCGGGCGGATTCTAACTAGTCGATTTGTTTGGTCTCTAAAAGACACAATCATAGCCTAGCTAGCGCATCTAGCATGTTAACATACAAACAAGTTCAACACAGATAAGCAAAAACCACAAAAATGATACACTAATTCCAAACTTAAGGCCCAGCTAGTTAGGTGGGTTTCAGCCCAGGTGATGTGGGCTCAGGTTAAGCAGAGCCCAGGTTGTGTTCAGTCCAGTGGTTATGGGCTCAGCTGTTATAGCCCAGATCAGATGCAAATGCACAGCCCAGTATTGTGCAAAGCCCAGTATTGTGCAAAGCCTAGTTTAGCAGAGCCAGCAGCTCAGTGGTGCTGGGTTGTGTGTTTATGCACAGGTTGTGTGCAGACCAGGTTAGGCACAACACAAGGAAAACACAAGGAAACCTGAGCAGCTTATGCACAGGTTGTGTGCACAGCACAGCTGATGCACAGACTCTCAAAAGAGACACAACACAGCTTATGCACAAATTGGAAAATGAGCACAGCACAGGTCTGAGTGCAGCTCAGCACACAGGGTAGCACAAGCTCACAAGAATGATACCTAATTTGCAGAACTAAGCACACAGAAGTGCTTGAAATTGCTGGTAGAGATTACACAGCACAGCTGTGTCATGCACAGATTATTGCAGGTCACAGCACAGCACATGAGATGAGTAAAAACTGTGTGAAGTGCACAGGGTGAAGGGATGTGCTCACTCAATGGTGAAGCATGTGCTGGGTTTGTGTATTTGAAAAACAAGCTAATTTCTAATGCAACTCTGCTACTCAACCACTCACTCCAATGGCACAGTATCAAACACAGATTACAGATATTGTTGCACAGATAATTGCATAACAGTTCAAAGCACCATAAGGTTAATGGTTCAGCACATTTCAGCTATGAACTACACAAATTTAGCAAATGAATCAATGTTAGCACTTTTCAGCATGCGCAGGGTATCAACAGCAGGGTATATCATTCATACATTCATCACAGATTGGCACAATGTAGATAAAGACTTCACAGATGGAGCAAAGGCACAGCAAAAAGGTAATGCTAGAACTCTACATCATGCTCAGGGTGTGTCAACAGTCTGAGTTGATGTCAACTATCTCAGTTGACTTCACTTTGTTTTCACAGGGTATGCTCTGGGTAATACAAGGTTCAGTAGATATCACAGGGCTACACACAAGTTGCAGCAGATGCAGGGGTCTGGAAACACTTGGCTCACCAAGTTACACACAAGGTCTCAATCAATGTCTTAGCATTCAATAAATGAAAATGACAGCTTATAGTTCACAGAGAGTCTCCCAGATGTGGTTAACAGAGTACAGTATGCATAGGCTCAGGGCATGTTGTGTCAACTTACTCAGTTGATACCAACTCTGGGTTTGCGGCTACCACTAACTTGAGCTGACTAGGTTGTAACTCAAAACTTGCAGCTTCAGGGGGCTAGCAAGGTAGTATGTCTATCATGCATTCAGGGTGTATTGGTTCAAAGGTGAGTTTCAAAAGGTCATCAACAAGCAAGCATGATATCATTCATTCATTCAGATAAGCAAGGTTGAGATACAATACCGCCAGTATAACACTGGGTTTAGGCAAATCCTTGTGTTTTACGCTTCTTGTGTTCTCTTCTTCCTTGGTTGCACAGCAGCACCACAAGTACCTGTTACTCAAGAGAGAGTTTCAGTACTCAATATTGCACAATTCAAAACAAGAGAGCAATACTTGCAATATGAAGTTAACCACTGCACTTGGTTATCTTGTTCAGGGCAGACCAAGTTACAGGGGATGAAATATTTATCCAATGATGCAGATGTACAAGTTATGATGCAAATCAGCCAAGTAAACTGCAGGCCTAGAACAGCTGAAAATTACAAGGTGAGATGGAGATGCAGAGTTTAAAATCACTACAATAAAAGCTAACCAGATGTGAAGGAGAATACAGGGTTGATTGATACACTAAGCTAACAACAAGATATAGAAACTATTGAAGTTATACTACAGCAGTAGACAACAAGATAGACTCTAACAAATATATACAAAGTTTAAAATGAAAACAGTGAGGCAAGCAATAATAGACAGGGCACACTACCAAAGTTTGACAGATGAGATGTACACTACAAGTAAGAAATACTAATCTAACTAATATATGCAACAGATGGCAGGAGTTTATGGTTACAAAGACAGGCTTGCTAAAATGCAGTTACAAGATGTAAGAATGTAAAGGATGCAAGAAAAAGAAAAACCTTAGATAAGTTATACTAATGAGGGACTAAAAACAACAAATCACAGCATATATATACAATGGTGGGTTGAAAAACAATGAAGAAAGCACTAATGAACATACAGCACACTACCAGTTCCCCGGCAGCGGCGCCAAAAACTTGGTAGGTCTTTAAAAGTGATTTTCCTACGTCAAACTGCAAGTGCACAGGCCTATTGGAGGCGTGGAAAGCACATGTCGATCCCATAGAGAAATGGAATGTGCAAGGCTGTTCTAAGAGCTTCTTAACTGATTTTCTAAGGTATTGTAACACAATTATGGGTTGTTTGTCGATACGACTGAGCTGAATTGTGGATGTGACTCTAAGCTAAGGTATTAATGAGCACAAAGTGTTGGAACTGATGATTTTGTGGCACTAGGGTGATTAAACTCACCACTTAATCCTATACTAAGGTATCCTAACTCTATTTGTATTCTTATCCTTCCCTTGAAGGCCTCAGGTGGAAATTTGGCTAATTGAATTCACAAATTATCCCCTAGTATTGGTTGTCTTCTTACAGTACAACCAATCACAGGAAATTTGCTCAACAATTAGTTAATTATCCTAAAACTATACACACATCAAGAACATAAATTGAATATAAGTTAACTCAATATAACATTAAGGGTTTGTTCTTCACCCTAGCAGAGGTGATTAGAACATCATGCTGATAGATAAAAATACTTTAAAAATAAATTGCAAACTCAAAACTAAACCCTAAAACATGCTGTCTTTCTAAAAATGAAGAACAACAAATATATATCTCATAATCACTCGAAAATCACAAAAGACGCAAACCCCAAACCTCTTTCCTCCCTTCCTCGTCTCTGAATCGACCATGCTGGGTTGTTAGAGAAAACCCTAATCCCAACTGCCTCAACCCTAGCTTCTAGGGTGGGAGAAGCTAATGGTGGAGATAGTGTGAAATAGGGAATGGAGGAGATGGCTGCTGTCAGGAGATGGGGGTGGTGATGATGGAGAGGTGATGGCTCTGCCATGGTATGGGTGAAGGAAGGGTGAAGAGATGGGTTTTCTCTGATTCAAGTCGTGGGAGAAGAAAGAGAAATGGAAGAAGAGAAATGGGTTTGGTCGATGGGGTATAGGGTATGGGTGGATTTGTTGTGAAGCAGGCACATCGAGTGCCGATGTGAAGAATGTAGCGACCATTGGATGCAGCTGGGAGAGATCTGAACGGCTCAGGGAGAATCGAGATGTTTTGGTGTGGAGCGGGAGTATCAAGGGGACGATGCGAAGGATGGAGCGAGCGTTGGATGTGGAGGAGCACCGATGCGTGGCTGATGCGACCGTCAGATGGAGATCTCAACGGCTCAGGGTGATGTGAGCCGATGCGTGAGCCGATGCGTGCGCGGGCTTTGGCTTTTTGCTCCATAGACGCTCGTCTCCAATTTTCTGCTCTTTTGGCTTCTCAATTTCTCCGAGCTTTATTTAATATCTAAAAACACAAAATTAATTAGTACAAATATTTATTCTTGAAAACAAAGAAAACACAGAATCTGGGATAATATCTGATTTCTGAGCACAAAAGATGAGTTAAATGCCCATAAATAGATGTAGTTTGGCACTCATCAGCACCCACAGGATATTCGCACCCAAGCAGCTGGATAAGGGGCTACCTTTCTTCCTCACGTACATATAGAAAATGGCGAGAAATTTGGTTTCAACATTAAAGGATTTATTATCTTTAACATAAGAATATCTTCTTGCCTTATAAACAGGAAGTTGTGAAGAAAAATGAAGTTATCTTGTATTAAACAAGAAAATATCCTTAGAAGATTTTATCTTGGATTTTATTCTGCTAATTAAAGAAGATATGGGTTTAGTAAAGAAATATAGAGAATAAAGAGAAAGAAAAATTCATGAAGATATTTTTAATTAAAAAGAAGAAGATTTTGGAATTATGGAAGAATATATTTGAGTAATGTGTATTTGTGTGTATAAATAGAGAGCTAGAGAGCACATTTGAGGAGGGGGGGTTTTTGGAGAGAAAAGAAAATCACTGTTATAATATATTTCTCCCATTTTCGTCATTTGTAAACACTTTGAGCAATAAAAATAATTTTTGAGCGTGTTTCCAACATGATGCTGAGCTAATTCTCCCACAACCAAGGCAATGGGGAAGCTACTTACGCATGAATAATTGGTAATTATTTATTTTCTCTAATTTATAATTTATGATTCACTCAATCATTGCTTTTGCAGAGTTTTTAATTGTTTGCATAATTTCCTTCATTAGTTGTGATTCAATTAGATAGGTTATGCTTTGTATTAAGATAATCTATGCTTAGGGGATACAATTAATTTTTGAGAATTTGTCTGATTATATGTGAATTAAGAAATGAGGGACTTAAAAGATAATTAGAGTTTTGGCTTATTTACCATAATTTATTCATGTGTAATAGTGGAATCAGTGTCTTGGTTATTCCTAATATTCTGTGACAATATTTTGTATATATTTTTCTTTTATTTTAGTTTATTAAATCCTAAAATCGATTTTAACAAGTCCGAGTGAACGACAACTCTATTTACCACTATATAAAATACGATCAATTTTTGGCGCCGCCGACGCGGACTTGTGTATAGATTTGTTTTTAGTTTTTTTTTTTATTATTATTATTTTTGTTCTTTTTTACGCGTTTTGGTATTCCTGTTTGCTTTCAAATTTGGAGTGGAGCGAAAGAAAAAGAGAGAGTGCTGAAAAGAAAAGCAAAGCCAAAATAGGAAAGAAAAGAGAGATCCGAACGGAGTGAAGAAGAAAATTTTGTATATAGTGTTATTTTTTTTTAGAAACTGTAATTAGGTAATTATTTTTGTAATTTTTATTTTGGACTTTTTAATTTTTGGACTTTTGGACATTATTATTTTTAAAACCCTAAGGAAGGGTTAGTTTAAATATAAATTGCACAGGGAAGGACGACAGTTACGATACTGTCTCGGCCCCTCGGGTTCGTACACTGACATAGGAGTCAGTGGCCCGAGTCGACTTCAACGGTTCATCCCTCGTCTGGAACGGGAGGTAAGAATTTTGAACACCCGTGAATCCCCTGTCAGCGGGTTTACTAGATGATTTCGTGTGAATATATGTCGAGGAACTGAATCCAGCTGCTTTAATTTCCTAGTAAAGGGCAAGGACTGGCCATACAAGATAAGAGTTCGGATTTCATCACCGTTCTCTTCTTGCCCGCCTTAGGAAAACGAAACCAAACACGAACCTAAGCTTTAAAATTTGGAATAGAACGAGACCGATAGGGTAACGAGCTTAATAGGAAAGTCATTCGAAAAATATTGGTTACTCTTTTAGCATACTTCGAATTTCATGATGGTTTCTGTGAAGTTGAATGCGTGACTGCGCCGCCTTGTAATAGCGGTGAGGTCTTGGGTATCAAAGCTCCACGGAGCTTCCCTCGCCTTGATTCAACTTACTTTGACTCGGATTGATCCAGAGGGGTTTGCTTAAATTGTAACGAATTCCCTTTCGAAGGATTAGAAGCTGGTCTAGAAACAATCTAAGTAGAGCCATCATGTTTTTTGTTTGCTAGTAATCAGTAGGTTTGTTGTGGTCGAGTCAGCCTTGTTTGTGCTTGTGTAGAATTCCCTTGCAGTTAGGATGTCAAACTGGTATTATAATAGCCATCACAATGAATATGAATATCCAACTGAACAATATGGACATCACTCTTTTTATGACCGAGTGTGAACAAGTGGTTGGGAACGCCAACCTTTTGAAGATTATGGCTCATACCATGGTGAGCCCAATTACTATTCACATGAATACCGGTCATACGAGCAAAATTCCTATAATTCCTCTTCTCTAGATAAGGCGCGTAAGATACTTGAGTCAACGCGTAAGTTAACGAGTCAACACGTGAGTTTCTTTGAGTCAACACGTAGGTTAGAGTTAGAGATGGAAGAAAGAATTGCTCGAATTACTTTGAATTGCCAATACATTGCTTCAAAAATCACCCTTGAAAATGAGAAAAATTTCTATTTACATAATCAAGATGACGAGGTTAGAATTGAAAGCAATACTTTAGATAAGGTTCGACCATCTTTGTATTACTATGATGATGATGATAGTGTTGATGAAGAATCTGAAGTTTTTAGGCGTAGTGATCAGGAATTTGTTACTCCAATTGAGCTTTATAATGATATTTCTGGTTTAAATCCAAATAATTTTAATAATTATTCACCTATTCAAAAGGATAAGGATTTGACTAGAAATACCCCGTTTTAGACGATGTAGTATTTCCTTTTCACGAAGCCGATGATAGTTTTGAGGAACGAGTTTATTCGAGAATATTGTTTTAGAGTCTAGCGATTTAGAAACATTAGACTTAGAAAAAGAAAATGAACTCGTAGAGATGAGTGAGGATGACGACTTAGAAGAATCAATTAACCATTTTCGGAATCTGATGACCTAGAAATTAAGGAGGTTGTGACTAGTCTTTCTAGAGACCCTGAAAACTCTAAGTTTGGGGGTGATTATCATTCTCCATGTGCTTTAACTCTTAGAAAGGTCCCTCACCTGGGACTTGACATATGTGCCTCAACCATTTTACAATATTACCTTCATACACGTTTTCCTGAACCTAATGATGTCCAGAAAGAAGTTCAGTTGTTAGAAACCCATCCTCTGGTTGATGTGGTTAGCCCAGGCTACGATACCTCGATTGACTTTGTTTTCCCACCAAAAACTTTTTCTTCAATTGTGGGAACCTATGAAATTCAAATGTGTCAAATATTAAGTTTTAAGACTAAACCTAATTACTTTAGGAGATTAGGGTCGACACATTTGCTTAAGAATGACCACTATTGTGGTCAACTGTGTGAGTCAAGTCTGATTGACTTAGAGGATCCCCAATTATTCAGGTTATTGTTATGTGCTTCTGATGAGTGCCAAATAGTGCATATTTATACACCTTTTTATTGGCATTTTACTCATCTTTTGCGCTTAGAAATCGATATTATCCCAGATTCTCGTGTTTTCTCTTGTTTTCAAGAATAAATATTTGTATTAATTAATTTTGTGTTTTTAGGTAATAAATAAAGCTTGGAGAATCTGAGGAGCCAAAAGAGCGAAGAATTGGAGTCAAGCATCTATGGAGCAGATAGCCAAAGCCCGCGCGCGAATCAGTTGCAACCCAACAAGGAAGACATGGGCTAAAGCTACCCACGACCCGGATCCGAACCCGCTCATCCCGAGCCGTTGAGATCTCTATCTCCCTCATCCAACGGTCGCTGCTTCCACGTGCATCGAAGATCGCTGCTCCCGCGCTACACCCGGATCACACCAAAACAAACACCATCCTCGGCCGTTCGGATCTCCATCGGCTCCATCCCTACGCTCGCTAGGCCCTTCTCATCAAACCCCGCTGTGCCGCTCAACAAATAAATGACCCTACCCTATACCCCCCATCGACCTAGCCATTTCACCTCATCTTCTCTTTCCTTTCTTTTTCTCTCCGTCGCTCTCGCCTCCGCAAAACCCCCTCTCCCCGACCATCTCCTGCCACAACCTTCTGCTCTCCCATGCCTTCTTCTCCATATTCCGTCTCTATCATCACCACCTCCATCATCACCTCCACTGACACCACAGCAACAACCAACCCCAACAGCCGCACCGCTCTCTAGATTTAGGTTTTCTCTTTCTTAGCTTCTCCAACCCTAGAAGCTAACTTAGAGAAAAACTAAAGCTAGGGTTTTCATCATTTGTAGAAGCATGGAGCGATTGACGAGGAAGAGGAGCGATTGGAGCGACGTGGGTGAGAGAAATTTCACTTTAATTTTCTGTTTTTAAATAAAATTAGGGTTTTTAGCTTTTGATAGTGCATGTATAAATAGAAGTGTTTGGTGAGTGTAGAAGATACGCCTGGATTAGCCAGTGCAGTCAATTAGTTTTGATTTTGTTCTCTGTTACATTATTATGTTTTAATTTAAGTTTGTTGGGGTTTCAATGAAACCCTAGTTCCAAATTGGGTTCAACTCTGTTAGATTGTCTTGAGTATTTAATATATTAGATACTTTCAATATATTATTGTTGTGTCTGATTCCCTGCCCATATCACAATATGTTGCCTGCTCTGATGATTATGACTTGGTGATTGATGAATTGTTCCAAAAACTTGGTAGGCCTGGAAGATGGGTAAATAAATTATATTTATGGCCTACGGGTTATACCGCAAGTGCACGGCGTCTATTGGAGACGCGGCAAGTACGGGTCGATCCACAGAGACGAGGGGTGCTTGCAATGATCTATGGCTTGCTAACTGAATTCTAGTGACGTAACAAGTGATAACAAAATGGGGTTTGTGTCGATACAACAGTTTGTAATGAGATAAACCTAAACTAAGGTATAACTTGATGACAAAAGGGGTTGCTAAGGTTATCAATTCCACCTCTAACTCCTCTAATGTGTGCTCAACTAGTTTGAGTCCTTGTTCTTATATCAGACAAGTGAAGCTTGTCCTGAAGCTACCACTTATCTAAGAGTTTCACCTTGTAAACCTTCAAAAATCGGTGAATAACTAACCCAGAAGTCTTGGTTGTCTAATGAAGAACAACCAATCACGAGAATCGTGTTAACATAGAAACAAGAGTCGAAACACACTCAACTCGGTATTAGCCTAACTACAAAGTGCATCCATGGCTTTGGTATGCCTTGTGAGAAAATGGGTTGAGGTGTTAAAATTGAAGCTATTTAAAGCATTGAGTCCTCAAGAACATTCAACAAAGTTTAATACACGAGTCATGGAATTAGGGTTTCATCTCAAACCCTAGCTCTTGAAATTAAAACATAATGAAGCAACAAAGAACAAAATAAACCCTAATTGACTGCACTGGCTAATCCAGGCGTATCTTCTACACTCACCAAACACTTCTATTTATACATGCACTATCAAAAGCTAAAAACCCTAATTTTATTTAAAAACAGAAAATTAAAGTGAAATTTCTCTCACCCACGTCGCTCCAACTGCTCCCTCTTCTGTCAATCGCTCCATGCTTCTACAATGGTGATGAAAACCCTAGCTTTAGTTTTTCTCTAAGTTAGCTTCTAGGGTTGGAGAAGCTAAGAAAGAGAAAACCTAAATCTAGAGAGCTAGATTGTTGGGGTTGGTTGTTCTTGTGGTGTCGGTGGAGGTGATGATGGAGGTGGTGATGAGAGATAATATGGAGAAGAAGGCATGGGAGAGCGAAGGTTGTGGCGGGAGATGGTCGGGAGAGGGGGTTTGCACAGAGCGAGAGCGACTGGGAGAGAAAGAAAGGAGAGAAGATGAGGGTGAAATGGCTAGGTCGATGGGGGTATAGGGTAGGGTCATTTCATGTTGAGCGGGCAATGGCGGGTTTGATGAGAAGGGCCTAGCGAGCGTAGGATGGAGCGTGGAGATACGAACGGCCGAGGATGGTAAGCGGTTTTGGTGTGATCACGGATGTAGCGCGGAGCGGCGATCTTGACGCACGTGGAAGCGGCGACCGTTGGATGAGGGGGAGATAGAGATCTCAACGGCTCGGGATGAGCGGGATTCGGATCGGGTCGTGGGTAGCTTTAGCCCATGTCTTCTCTTGTTGGGTTGCAATCGGTTTGCGCGGAGCTTTGGCTCGCTCCATAGATGCTTGACTCAATTCTTCGCTCTTTTGGCTCCTCGATTCTCCAAGCTTTATTTATTACCTAAAAACACAAAATTAATTAATACAAATATTTATTCTTGAAAACAAAGAAAACAGAATGCGGGATAATATCGATTTCTAAGCGCAAAAGATGAGTAAAATGCCAATAAAAAGGTGTATAAATATGCACTATTTGGCACTCATCAAATACCCCAAACCTGAATTTTACTTGTCCTCAAGTGAAACGAGAAAATAAGAAATCCTAACTATACCCCTGTCGCAGGTCTCTCGAATGCATTTAGCGTATGCACTAAGCTTTTAAACCCCTAGGTGTCCCTAGTGGACGAGTTGTAGTCTCGTGAGGGTTTACCGGAGGTGTACCCACAAAACCTTCTCCAACTTCGAGTGTAAAAGAGTCTCAAGCCTCCAAGAATCTATGAGGACATAGAGTTTCTGCATGCTAGTAACGATGAAGTTAGAACTATCGAAGAACGCATTCTCATCCTTAAGTCTTTGAAGAGAAGTAACCATACCATATGAAAGAACTCGGATTCGATTGTGATCATAAGCCTCGACTTCGCCTCACCATTAGGGTTTTATGATAATTGCACTCAAAAAGATCGCTTTTAGTCTCTCATGTGTTTGGCGGGGAGTAAAGAGAGAAATCTGCACACGTTGTAGGTAAGAAGGATAACCTTCCGAAATAAAATCGGAGACTCCACTGAGATGTGTGGACAAAAGAATCTTTTACGATGATCTCTAAGAAAGGAAATCAACCATTAGCAAGGGTGGGAGCACTCACTCACTTCTCACCCGATCGGCAATTAACATCAATCTCTCATAAGAACCATAGAAATGTCTTCAATCTTCGGTCTTCGGTCTTCAACTATTGATGACGAACTTCTGAACTTCACAAAAACTTAATAATAATTTTTTTTTTTTTTTTTTTTTTTTTTCAAGTACATGGAATAAAAATAATACAAACTAGAGCATGATCAATGGGTACCCGTTACCTTCACCGCTAACCGGACAGGCCTAATTGGGTGAACCGCCCTGGGTCCTAAAGTTGGACCCATTAGCCACTTAAGACCCCGCGGGTAATTACCCGAATAGACCCGTTTATAAGGGTCCAGCTTCAAGGTCCTACGGAGTACCCGCGGGTAATGGGTACCGTTTATTTAACCTTTTGATCATTTTTTTAGCAAAATTTAGGTATTTTGCTAGTTTTGGCTTTGATTTTTTTATTTTTGATTTTTTTCTTACATTTAATCTTTATTTAGTACATTAATAAAGAAATAATAATAAATTTTTATAAAAATAATTTATATTCAAGTTAAAAAGAAAGAAATTAAGATTTTAATAGGACTTTTACGGGTGTTGGGACTTTTAAGCGGGTCGGTTACGGGCCAACACATTATGGAACCGGACCGGAACCGTGAGGACCGGAACCGATGTTGATATGCAAGGTCAGGTTAGCCATGTACTTGCACTTAATACAAAAAATTTTTTTTTTTTTTTTTTTTTTTAACAAACACTAACAACGATAAAATTTAAATTTTCACAAACTTCATTAATTCTCATCTTCTTTTCCTTTGAAATATGTAACCTTGGACTATCTCAACTTTTCTTCAAATATTCTCGCTAATGCTCCGCTTCTTTGACGATGATGTGTTTCTATGGGTCTTGCTGATTGAGAGAGAGAGAGATGCTAACGCAAATCGATATTTAGAAGGAGTTTTCATCTTTAGACGTCACCCTCATGATTGACGGAATTAGCACTCAAGAGATCAAAAGTAGTCTTTGAAAGTGGTGCGAAGTTGGGTAGCTCACCATTCCTACCCGGAATTGACGTACGGTGACACACACTCTAAAAGCTTTTTCTAGAAAGTCACAAAGAGTGAAGGTCGGTACCTCGCTTGATGTAAAATGGGTAGTCTCCACTATGGGTGATCACGGTTCTCTACCAGAATATCTAAATGACACCTAATTAGCCCTGGTATGGTTAAATCCAACTTTAACGCTCTAATCAATTAAGAAACCCGATTGTGTTCTCAGGTACTTCCAATTTGTTATTTGGTCGGATTCTCTATGTAAACATAGCTAGAAGCATGCTAGTGACTCTAAAATCTCTAAAAGTTGGAGGTTTTTATTTGCAAAAGTTTTTGAATTTTTTGAATTTTTTGAATTTTTTTTTTTTTTAAATGAAAATAATAGATTAAAAAGACTAAAAACTCTAAATGCAAATGCACCCCCAAACCTAAATCAAACATTGTCCTCAATGTGTCACGAGATAGGAAAAATTTAAACGATCACGTACCACGAGAACTATCTTTGATAAGATAAAAGGGAAGAGATTCCGGATGTCGGCGGAGCAAGGTTGAGCTTCATTCGTCAAGGCTAGAATCCAATATTCTCAACGGAGATCATATCGGATTAGCATAATATATGTGCAAGAAGACTCAACTGAATCAAGAAAAGAAAATTTAACAAGTCCTACTGGATTATATACAAAAATTCACCATAAACTAACAATCTAAAGAGTTGAGGATCAATTGATAGAAAATATATACAAACATCAACGACCTTACACGGATATAACAAGAGAGTGCAAGTAAGGCTGCAGATGTGAAGGAGTTTCCCAAACCTAAATTTGTGAACGGGTGTGTTTGTGAGAACAAAATCTTGCAATTTTAAAGGTACATCATGCAAAAGGTCTAACTCAAAATGAGTTTTGCTAATTTGGCGAGACATACACATTCCAACTTTGGCTTCTTAAAAGTGGTATACTTTGATGCAAAATAGTCCAAGAGGACTTGGGAAGCACAAAGCTCTAGGCCTAAGTTAGGCATTTTTAGAAAAGTTGGTTTTGCAATTTTGTGACACACTACACCTAGGTTGGGTGAAGGAGTATCAATTTGTGACTCGGGGAGAGAGGTTAGGTACATCTAAGTTATTTTCTGTATAAAATCATTTGTACCATCACACACTTTCCTAAGGTCGAGAAAAGGGTAAATCATGTTCACCTTCACGGGACAATTTCACGGGATCCATATCAACATCACATGCATGAATATCGAAGAAGCATCATTCATAGGGTTCACGGGAGAGACACTTAATGTCTCGAACCTAAAGATTCTACTACATTTTCAAAATACACATGCTCTTCATATTCATCATCATCATCATCATCATAGCAAAAATCCATCTCTCCATTCAAAATTGTAGCATTTTTAGTGTACTCATCTACCTCTAGATTAGGTTCATATTCAATGTTAGTTGCATGAGTAAGACTAGAAACACTATTTTCAATCCTATCATTTTGTAACTCAATCAGGTTCCTTTGAAGAATCATCTTGAGTTGTTCCATTGAAGGAAAGTCTTCACTAGTGGGTATGCATTCCTCATATGGATATTCATTGTATGGTTGTGCATGAGGTTCACTAGAAGGGAAATTCGGACATGTTGCTATATGGATGGTCATGCATTGCATTCATTTCAAGCCTAGCATTTAGCTCCATGAGTGTATCCATTGTTGATTGCAAACTAGGAGTTGGGGAGTATAAAATTGTTCATCTTCCCACTTTGTGGTGAATGATGCATATGTGCGAGGTTGATTATGGTCCCAATAGTCACTTCTAGACACTTCGTTCATTGGATTATCATGGTTTTCCTAGGCATTGTCTAAAATCATGCAAGATATACTTGATGATTCAAGCAGGTGGTCTAAGCCACCACATAAGGTGCAAGCATGCATTTCATATTGCCTAGGGGAATTAGATTTGACAGATTGCCTTTTTAAAGCGAGATAGTCGAGTTTCTAATTGATCTAAAAGTGATATTTGGGTATGAGAGAGAGTGTTCATTCTCAACCTGTGATGGATGATACATGTGCTCATAGTGATTAGGGTATGTGAGGTCGGGGCCACGAGAGGCGCATAAAATTCCCTAAAGTCACTATGGTATGTGGGGGGGTCCATCCTGTGAAGCGTGCCCGTAAGCACGCTCTCTAAGGGATTTGTTTCCATCCCCAGATGCAGACCAAAATCCTGACATGATTTAATAACTCAAATTGAACTCAAAGTTTAGTTTGGTTTATTGGGATTTGGTTTCAATGGGATTCATTTGGTTTTGTTGGGTTTTGGTTTGGTTTATGTGGGAAGCCCAAGTTGTTGTGGGCTCAATTTGGTTTTGGTTTGTTTGGGATTTGTTGTTTGAAGCCCAGGATTTGTGTAGAATTTTACAGCCCAGAAGTAGAAAAAGTATAGCCCAGAAACAATTTGAGTTGGGCTGAGTTTTGGTGTAAGCCCAAGTTAGGTTAACATGTGCAGCCCAGCGAAAAGGGGTACGGCCAATGAGACTGGAGGCTCGGTTTGGTTGCAGCCAGTTGGGTTGCACATGACCCGTGATGTTGATTAGCTCGGTGATGTTCAGCCCAACGAGATGTGGGTTTAGCTATTGAGTAGTGTTTGAGCATTGGCCGGTGTGGGTTATGTGGGTTCAGCCTATACAGCCCAGCTGCTCAATTTGAAACAGCAGCCCAGGTTAGTGGTTCTCAGCCCAGTTTAGTGTGGTCAGTCAGCCTAGCAATTTGTGTTAGCCCAGGTGGCGGGTTTGATCGGCGACTCTAGTGCACCATTTGATAGATGTGGATTTAGCTTCTTAGCTTACGGCCAATGAGAGCTCGGGGTATGCAAGCTTACAACCCGAGGTATGAACGGCAAATATAACACTCTTTGCATTTGGGTTTAGCACAATGTTAAGCATGCATAAGGTCACAAGCACATGGAGCCTAGGGGCGCCAATGATCGGCTAAGGCAAGCGGGGTTGTCACACAAGCATGCAAATGTCGGTAAGGTTCAATGCTCACACTTATATGCATTACCGGTTACGAGGTAGGGTGAAATTATGGGCATTGAGCTCACCAATGGTCAATTATGCTCGAGTTACACACTTTCAATGATGCACGGGGTTGGATGAACTGACAAATAACCTTAGCTTGCACTTCTCAACATGTTCGGATTGCTTGATAAAATTATAGCGTGACAATTCTCGAGATTATACAAGAACATGCAAATATTGACATGGTCACGTGCTATGGGTCGACAATGAGTTGGCTCCACTGACCCGAGGCCGGAGCTCAAGGCGGATGAGAAATGCTCGGGTTATACTAGGTTCTTTCCACATTTTCTGAGCTTTCACCGGGCTCAACAAGTCACGGCAAGGGTGCGAGATGTGCAATTTGGAAACTCGGCTTCAGGAAACGAGGTTGAGCGCAACAGTTTCACACAAGCGACAATGGGCAATCCAGGTTTCGAAACAAACATACATTATGCACACATTTCGAGATATTGCAGTTACGCTCAAGATGGTACTCTATATTGCAAGGGGTTGGGAAGTACCTTGCTAGCGACTAGGTTATCAGGAGACATGGGTTAGCATTTATAAAAATGAAGAGGTACATTGAAGTTTTAGAACAACCAACCGACACGGAGCACAACGGCTATATTGTGCTGCTCCTTGTCCTTCCACGAGGTTGCTCAGCAGCTTAGCAAGTCGCAACCCACAACTTGGCACAGTGCTGCGGCTCAATAAAAATTCTCGGTTCTACGAAGTGTGAGTTTAAAAGCAAGTCAATAACTACGACTAAGTACAAATGAGATGCTAATTTGAGAATGCGAGATGGAGTTAATGCAATGCAAGGTGCTTATTTTACGGATGTATGCTTTGAACTAGAAGAAAATTGACAAATGCACAAATTAAGCTAGAGAATATCTTTGCAAAAGGTTAAAACAAGATACAATTTACACTAAAACAGGATGCAAGTTACAAGTTACACTAAAGCAGAGATGACTATAAGTTACACTAAAACGAAATAATACAATATGAATATGTACGGGGGTAAAACTCGGTGGAGTATTAGCCAAAAATCGGCAAGGCACACACCAAGTCCCCGGCAGCGGCGCCAAAAACTTGGTAGGCTTCGAAAGTGTATGTAAATGATGGCCTACGGGTTATACCGCAGCTTCTAAGTTCTTAATTGAGTATTTCCAGACTCTAGAACCTGATCTTCAGGATCATGCCTTTAAGGAAATCCAGCCAATGAAAGCTTTCTATCTAGACCCTTTTATAGAGCCTGAACCCGAACCACAACTAGATGTAGTTGTCTTAAACAAAAAAATAGATAAGGGAGTGTTGGATATCTTCCTGGTATGTTGCAGTTTCCTCTTCTTGTGGTTAGGACTTTTTGATCCAGATGACCCGCAGTTATTCCGGCTGCTACTATATGATTCTTCGAGGTGACTAATCTCTTCCATTGTCTGGCTGAAGACTTTAAACTTAGCACTTCTTGGGAGGTAACCCAATATTCATGCGACACGGTAATATCTTTCCTTAACTCTTTTGCTTCAAATGGTAACAATTTCTCCTTGTTCATGTTTTTAATTTCATCTTTAGAACATTGAGGACAATGTTAGATTTAAGTTTGGGGGTATGGGAGAAACTTTTTAGTTGCAATAAATAAACTCCGGAGACTAGAAATTTATGCTTATTAAGGTTGGCACTAACTAATCTAAGTGGATTGGAACATCTTGGTTGTAGGAGTTGAGGAACCAATCTGATTAGATAGAAACATCTAGAAGAGTCTATTCATAAAAGCACATAGCTCAGGTGTTAGAAAAGAAAACATGGTAGTTTCGCCATATCCTCGTGATGGAAACATCGAAAGAATCCTGATCATTTCTTTTTCTTTTTACCATTGCTAGGGTGAAATAGAGTGACTAGATACAAAAAAAAAAAAAAAATTGAGACCAAACCATTAGACCAATAGGAATAAATTCAATAAAAGTCGACCCTTTGGTACCCTTGTATATGCCGGGCGAGTTGACCTAGAGTTAGGATTATCGTACCTTTGGTTCCCTTTTATATGCCGGTTGTGTTGATATTAGTCCGAACGAGTATCTCGGTCCATTAGGATAGTTCACCTTAGTCAACATCATCCATGTTTTTATCTACATCCATCTTCTTAATCTATCCATGTGATTGGTTGACTCCGGTTTATGATGTCCAGAAACTATCTGAGTAGAGCTCTGTCACTTTATATGAATTATAGCATGCTTGAGTGCAAACTCATGTACAACAATTGGAATTTCGCATCAGGGTACTTCCTCCTATAGTCAATGATTGTATGCCAACCAAGGAGAATCTTTAGTGCCTTCAAGGTTCCGCGTAGATAGCTAGGTGCAGGTAAAGGTTTTGTGGGTACACCTCTGCGAGTAAATCCTCCGGAGACATCACTCCGCCATTAGGGCCACCTAGCGGTTTAACTAGCTTACTTGCACGTGCTAAGTGTAGTCATTTTATTTTCTAGAATAAATTTGCTCGAGGACTAGCAAATAATAAGTTTGGGGGTATTTGATAGACACATTTTTGTGTCTAATTTGATCTCAATACTATATATTGTTGGCACTCGATTTTTGTACTTATTATGGTGTTTTATGTGTGTGTAGGTATTTTTGGGAAATAAACATTTTTGGAAAATTCGGCTCAAAAAAGTGTTAAAAGGCACCCCGGAGGAAACGTGTTATTCGGACTCTCAATGTAGGATAAGGGGCACCCACAGGATATTCACACCCAAGCAGCTGGATAAGGGGCTACCTTTCTTCCTCACGTACATATAGAAAATGGCGGGAAATTTGGTTTCAACATTAAAGGATTTATTATCTTTAACATAAGAATATCTTCTTGCCTTATAAACAGGGAAGTTGTGAAGAAAAGGAAGTTATCTTGTATTAAACAAGAAAATATCCTTAGAAGATTTTATCTTGGATTTTATTCTGCGAATTAAAGAAGATATGGGTTTAGTAAAGAAATATAGAGAATAAAGAGAAAGAAAAATTCATGAAGATATTTTTAATTAAAAAGAAGAAGATTTTGGAGTTATGGAAGAATATATTTGAGTAATGTGTATTTGTGTGTATAAATAGAGAGCTAGAGAGCACATTTGAGGGAGGGGGTTTTTGGAGAAAAAAAGAAAATCACCTGTTATAATACATTTCTCCCATTTTCGTCATTTGTAAACACTTTGAGCAATAAAAATAATTTTTGAGCGTGTTTTCAACATGATGCTGAGCTAATTCTCCCACAACCAAGGCAATGGGGAAGCTACTTACGCATGAATAATTGGTAATTATTTATTTTCTCTAATTTATAATTTATGATTCACCAATCACCGCTTTGCAGAGTTTTTAATTGTTTGCATAATTTCCTTCATTAGTTGTGATTCAATTAGATAGGTTATGCTTTGTATTAAGATAATCTATGCTTAGGGGATACAATTAATTTTTGAGAATTTGTCTGATTATATGTGAATTAAGAAATAAGGGACTTAAAGATAATTAGAGTTTTGGCTTATTTACCATAATTTATTCATGTGTAATAGTGGAATCAGTGTCTTGGTTATTCCTAATATTCTGTGACAATATTTTGTATATATTTTTCTTTTATTTTAGTTTATTAAATCCTAAAATCGATTTCAACAAGTCCGAGTGAACGACAACTCTATTTACCACTATATAAAATACGATCAGGTCACAAATCCATATAAAACAAAATAATATTGGATTGTTATCTCATGAGAGAAGGATATGGGGTGTCTAAAAGATGGTAAAATACTAAATTAACCCTTAAACAAAATTTAATTATTCTAACACAAATTCAAATACAAAATCATAATCACTTTATTAACAAATACAAAAATCATTAATCAAAACTCTTTTTTTTTTTTTCAATTTCCATCAAAACTAAATCCTAATCAATCCAAAACAACTTTGGGTTTTGAAAAAAAAAAAACAAAAACAAACAATTCAAGTGATTGAGTTAAATCCCTTTAATCCATTCCTTTTAAGAGGTACTCTATAATTATTTACCTCTAAATCTTTGAAATTCACTAATCAAATTTTCTGAAAATCCACCCAGAATCGGTTTATGTGTGCGTTATACTAGTCCGATTGTGGTAGCAATCGGCTTTTATTATGTACCTACATAACCCGATTCCTGGTTCAAGTAGAGAAATCAAGAATCGGATTATTAGTGCATACGTATAATCCGATTGTGACTGTTAACGGCTATTTTTTGAATTTTAAATTATAGTCGTTGGTACTTTGTGTATATAAAGAGGATAGCCTATTCTCTTTCATACACTACCTAATCCAAATAAATCTTTCTCCATTGTTAAGCAAACAAGTAAATACAAAAGAAACCATATCATCATCATCGACTGCGACAAAATATGAAGAGAAACTCAAGGCAAAGAAACGAGGTAAAGCGCAATTCTAACTAAGGGAAAAGTGAAGGATGTTGATGAAGAGACCGAATGGATTAGAAACTTTTACATTCTCAAGGATCTTCCCGAAGATCCTAAAGATCATACTATATTTTGGATTGAAGTTGGTTGGGGTTCTTTCGTTAAACAGACGGGCAAGAAACCACGTTATAATTATGAACCATCCCACATTCGTTCAAGGACGAATCATGTTAGGAAATTATGCATCAACTACAATGAGTTTCTTGATAGGTACAGAGGGGACAGGTTCGCTGCACAAGATGCATATAAATCTTGGAGAGGAGAGCGGTTTTATCATTTCGAAGTGACATTGATAGTTGAAGCTCACACTAAGAAATAGAACCGTAGTTTCAATGTTAAGAGTTAATGAAAAGTGGAAATGGTCCACAATCGGATTATGTTAGACCATATGTAATCCGATTGTTGAGTTAAAAATTGTATGTTTTTCTGTAACTTTTTCTTCCCAAAATTGGATTACATTGTAGTTCACAAAGACCGATTATAAAAGATAATCAGATCATGTTGGACCATATGTAATCCGATTATTTAGTTAAAAATTGGGTGTTCTTCTGTAACTTTTTCTTCCCAAAATCGGATTATATTGTCGTACATAAGGACCGATTCCGAAATAATCCCAGACAATTTTTGTTCAGGATCGGTTTATAATAGTTCCTTAGTAAACTGATTCCTTTTTGTCGAGAATCGGTTTATAACGATTAAGATAAACCGATTCTTTAAAAGTTCGGCAAGCAAACTAACTCCAGAATCGGACTTTAAAAACGTATTAGAAGACCGATTATGTAATAAGTTTCATGAGTCCAACGTACCCAAAAAATAAAAATCACTTTCATTCATTAAGCTTGGTTCAAGTTTCAAAATACAATATAATAAAGTGACAAAATATAAGCATCCGATATATCAATTTTTTAACATAAGGAAAATACTCATTCCAATAAATGTAGACCATCGAATTGATCCAACACGATCAATTCCTCCCATCGCCTCATGTTGGGATCGTATTTTTTTAGCCACTCCTTGGTGACCTCCGAGACCTCATGAAACCCATCTACCGGTGGTAATGAACAATCATCACGTACTCTAAGACCGATATAATGCATGTTGTTATTGTTGAATAAAAAAATTATCCGATCCTTAAGCGATTCATCCCAAATGGTGTATTTTGGTGCGTATGTGTAGCATGATCCCTTACCAAATAAATGAACAACGCAGCTCCACGTTTCCGCCAAGAGATGACCACATAGAGGCATACGCATCCAATACTGTCGGGTAATTGGTCCATTCCCCTTTGGCCCTTGTACTCTAGCAACCATTTTTTCAAAAATCACTTCTTTGTCTTGTCTTGTTTTTCCTTCCTTCATCATCGATATGTAAAATTCCTTGTCTTCTTGTAAGCGCAAGGCCATCATCTTTCTAAAGTATTCACATTGGGTTAGGTTCTCATCGTCCGCCAAACTTATATGGCATATTTGTTCCGACGGAACGTGATAACCACAATTCCCATCCGCATCCACGTCGTCGGTAGATAACACATAGGGCTTAACGATTTCAGGAAGTTTCGAATATGGTGTAACACGTTCGATGGGGTCTACCACGTTCATCCCTAGGCATGCTTCCATCACCAAGAGTGGCCCATATAGTCACCATAGAACCCATTTGTCTTGATTTTCCCTTCCATGCATGTATCCTTGATACTCGTGTTGTACTCGCTTGACTCTCTTGGGAAGGAACAATTAGATTGTTTGGCGCTTGACTTTCTTGAGAAGGATCGATTGGATCCTCATGTTGCGAATGAGCGATTGGGTCATTTGAAAGTACCATATGTGCGCTACTTGTCCCGCTTTCTCCCTTCTTTGGTCGGCCCCTTTTCCTCTTAGCCGGTGCCTCTTCATTCTCAATTTGTGAATGAACGTTTGAAACATTTGTCTTGGCTTGTGCGATACTTGTCCCGCTTTCCCTCTTCTTCGGTCGACCCCTTTTCTTTGGAACCTTCGCCTCTTCATATTTAGTGTCTTCACGCTCATGTTTAGAAAAGATTCTTTTATGACTCAATAACGATTTTTTCCGGTTCTCATTGCAACCTTAAACTCATTCCTTTCTTCCTTCTTATCCATGTTGGTAGGTGGTCTACCCGTCGGCGGTAGCACCGTTGGTTCTCCGACCGGTACCATATGGGGGTTAGCGGCTAGTTTTATGTCGTACATCAAAACTTTTCATCCCAAACCATCCTTTTTTGCGAATTTCTCGATGAGTTCTCTTCCAATATCCATGTCCACAAAGGATTGGTTCTTCGGTTGGGGGTGGTTTGAAAGTTAGTTGCTTCCAAAAAACGGATCAATGATTTCAAAAGGAATTCCTTGTTGGTACCTCATAATCATGTGACGACACGGAAATCCGAAGGCCGTCATCGTCATACATGAACATACAATTCTTCTTCTCCCCATCTCTTTTTCCACATAATATTTGTAATCCTTCATCATAGAAATGATTGCCCAATGAGACACCCTATAGTTTAAATGTCTAATCAACCAATGGTAATCCTTGTAGCTTGTGATGATTTTCATCCTACTCTCTTCCATTTGCGCGGTTATCTTGATGATATCAGCCTTGGTGTATTCATGGATGGCTTCTTGTACCGTAACCACAATGTTTTAACTCCCTCGGAGCAAGCTTTTCAAACTTCCATGAGATCCTTTCGCGATACGTGTCGCCTCATTCTTGTAATGCATGTGTTGGTAGGTGTAAGCATACACAAATTTTTCCTTGTACGGATCCAACAATTCCTTCAAGTAATAAACCACACATTTCTCATAATCCTTCTTCCATACTCCAATAAAACTCACCAAATAGGACTCGAACTCGGCCACGGACATTGAGTGCACCATTAAATCCCAATAATGTTGAAAAGCCTTCCCATAGTAACCCATTCGCTTCATACTCCGCTTTCTCTTATGTTCTTGTCCTCCTCTCGTTGTTCCGGAGTTAGTTTTTGAAGAAGCTCATCTTTGGCCTTTTCAAGAGAGGTACCTTTTTGTGGCTTTGGCTTTTGGATATGACCTCAAAAATTACTTCTAATATTGCATTGTATGTGCCATGTGCAAAGAAAATGCTTAGCGTCTGGAAAAACCACTCATATGGCATTCATTAGTGTTTGGTCCTTATCCGTTACTATGATCCTCGGAGTTTGATCGCCACGGTATATCTCTTCCAAGGTCTCTAGCATCCAAGTAAAACTCACATCATTCTCCCGATCCATAAACCCCCATGCTACCGTGAAAGTTTGCTTGTCGGAAGTATGGCAAACAAATGTTTAACAACGGCATGTTGTACTTGTTGGTCTTGTACGTACAATCTATTAATAAAATTTGATAGAAGCATTGGGCCTACTTGATCATCTCGGCGCGCCAAGAAAATACAAGTCACTTGCCTTCCAATACCCGCTTCCTCATTGTGTATCCGTGTTGATCGGCTAACCACCGAGATTGTTCCATAACTGCTTCTACCATCCCATTCCCTCTTCCTAAAGGCTGCTCTTGCCGTGTAAATTTGCCTCAAAGTGGACAAGTTATCCTTATCGTCCTCCTTAATCTTCCTAAGGATGTCACTTGGTTTACACGCTTTCGTCGACCTCACCGTTTCCAGTTGATGTGGTTTCAACCCACAAACGGCCGCGTGTCCAATAAGAGATTCCGGATCATCATGATTATGACAACCATTCATCACTTTAGAGAGCTTGTATACCTTACCCTTGGGTCCTCGGGTCTATTAACTATAATCTTAAACGGGCAACCAAACTTCTTTGATTTAGTAATGTAATCCTTGTCGTCTTCTTCACGTACATTATGCTCCTTTGCCAGTGATTTTCTTGCTTCCACCTCTCTCACAAACAAGTTCCAAACGATCTTCACTTGAATGACGGCCTAAAACTAACGCACATTTGATCTCTATTCCCTTGTCTATAAACCATTGCTTTGCATCCTTTCTTTCTTTCCATTCCAAATCGGTGAAATAGTGGGCAAAGGTATCAACACCCAACAAAGATACGGGTTTGGGCTAATCTTCGTCGAACGCCGCAACAATCTACAACAAATATCAACAAGTTGAGGATTTAAAATCGGTTTATATGTTACAGTCGAGACAACCGATTACCGCTAATCGGTTATATGTGCAACTATAAATATGTAACATTTTTTAAAGTTATACCGTACTTTGTTTTAATGTATGCGGGTTCTAATTTAAGACCCATAACTGGCAACAATCAGTTGTCATCAGTCTGTGTATAATCATCTCTCTGTATTTACAGTTATTGAAGGTGAGAAATGGGGCTGGATGCTGCTGAAATGGTGGTTACTAGTACTAGACAAAGATTGAAGAACAATGGGGATTGTATGATGGTTTTGATCCAAAGCTTGAGAGGAAACTCAGGGTCAGAAGACGACGAGGTGTTAGTTGCCTTGGCAGATACATGCCTAGAATGGTGGTAAGCAAACAATAACACCTCTCTTTCGACAACCAAACAAAATTTCAATCTCAAAGTAAATCCTAGCATGCGATGTTGTGAAAGGTGAGCTAGGCGCTAGCCTAGGCGCCAAAATGGGAGATAATACTTTCTGGGCGCCTTAGGCACACCTAGGCGCTAGGCGCCACTCCTAGCGCCTCACACGACATAGCTAGCTTGTACTTCCATTAATCCTGTTAGTTAGTAGACACTTGAAATTTGGGTACTTTGAATCAGGTGATACCACCAGGGATGGACTTCTGACACAGCAAGATTCTTCCTTAGATGGGGATCTAACCTCCTTGATTGGCTCTGACAGAACTACTCAAAACAAAGGACATCTCCCTCCCATTTGGGTCGAGGTACTTCTGAATTCTCAAGCAATCATGAGGTATAGAAGATCACATCTACTGTGATTCATTTGAACTTCACTGTTACCGGTGGGAATCCCATTTGTGATTTATCGTGCCAATGCAGGTAATGCGATTTTTCACCAACCTCACAAACCCATGATACTAGAGCATTGTCGTCCAGACCCAAAGAAGAACGTCACTACGTTACTCAAGGCGTTTGGCGAGTGCCAACCTCTAAGGAGCTCGCAAACTTGGTATGAAGTACATTTCTGACACTGTTAAATATCATACATGTGTAAAAGGTTGATCAAGGCTGATAATAGCAAGTACATATTTATTTGCAGACTCTAATCCTTGGAAATAGAGATGACATAGAAGAGATGTCGAACAGCAGTTCAACTGAACTTACTACAGTTTTGAAGCTCATCGACAAGTACGATCTGTATGGAAAAGACTGAGGTATCCATCCATTTCTTTTCTCAAATGTCCAGAGTACAATTATGAAAATAACACCAAAGTTAACCTGTTCTTTGGATGCATTATTAATACAGGGAGTTTTTATTAATCCTAAGCTGGTAGAGCCATTCGGCCCCTAACTCTGATAGAGGTGTAAAATTGATTGCTCTTAATATTCTTAAAGATTGCCAACATAATGAATAGGTCTTATGAGCTTGTGTTTCAACTGCAATATTTTACAGGCAACTGCATATGGTTTACCTGTTGTTGCAACTAAAATGGAGGGCCAGTGGATATTCACAAGGTAAAACTTTTCTTGCTCTACAAACTGCAGTTGAACTAAGGATACCAAATGGTGACATGGGAGTTTTGCTATGAACTTGTGCACATAAAGAATTTTTGTTTCATGTCGGCTCTTACAGGCACTGAACAATGGGCTTCTAGTTGATCGCATGACCAGAAAGCAATAGCTGATGCTCTCTTAA
>JAJJWW010012332.1:0-35267 GCA_023531295.1 Papaver armeniacum
GAGCATCGACATTGTGCAGCTGGTAGGCTTAGAAAGATGCCTACAATTGTAAACTGCAAGTGCATAGTGTCGACAAGCAACACAGGGCAAGCACAGGTCGATCCACAGAGACTTGGAGGGTGTAAAACTAATTCTTTGGTCTAACTAAACTGATTCAAAGCATAAGTAACTCAAAGGTGGTTGTTTTGGTGTCGATACGACAAGATATAGTTGTGATTGTAGTTCTAAGGCAGAAAGTATGCAAGATAGATTGTAAACAATTGGCTAAGGAGTACTAGGGTGGTTGAATCCACCTCCTAATCCTATGCTAAGGCCACACAAACTCACATTAAGCTCTTGTCCTTCCCTTGAAGGTCTCAGGTGGGAGAGTTATCAACTAATTTCACTAACTCACCCCTAGTATAAATTGTCTTCTTACAGTACAACTTATCACAGGTTCATTTGATCAAACAGCTAACTACTCAATCCTAAAGAAATGAAGCACAACAAAAACAACATTATGAACTTGAATTATCTTAACACATGATCAAGGGTTTCATCTACACCCCAGCAAGGTGATTTAGAACATAATAAAAGTAGTTAAAACACAATTGAATTTAAGCTAACAAAATAAACCCTAAAAATTCCCAGCCCCTTCTTACACAGAGAGCAATTCTATTTATACCTAGAAATCTCTTCTCACACTCAAAATCCAAATTAAATGCATACCCTGCAAACCCAATCGTCTGAATTGCTTGTCCCCTCTTCCAATTTGGCTTTGCAACTTCATTAATTCGTTGTTGGGGAAACCCTAACTCCATCTATCTCGAGCTCAGCTTCTAGGGATTTGGGAGAAGCTGTGGTGGAGATAGCTAGAGCTAGAGATGGTGAAGGCGGCTGTGATGTCGGGCGAAGAACGAGCTGCTGGTGTTGTTGGAGCTGCAGAAATGGTCGGGAGAAATTGGAAGAACTGAGGCTCTGGTTTTTGTCGGGAGTATAAGAAGAAAGAAGAATAAGAGGAGTGTTTGGTGGTTTGGTCGATTAGGTGAAGGTGGTAGGAGGCTAGGGTGTTAGGCGGGAGCTTCGAATGTTGATGCATCGAGTGAAGAAGCCGTTGGATGCAGCTGATAGATCAAATCTATTGGCTCAGGATGGAGGCGGGCTTGGATTCGGGTATGGGCTCGGATCTTGGATAAATCAAGCCCATATACTTGAAAACGGGTTGCAACTGATGCACAAGCGGGCTGCAACTTCTCTTCTATAGTCGCTAGTCTCCAATTTTCTGCTCTTTTGGCTCCTCAATTTCTCCAAGCTTTATTTACTACCTAAAAACACAAAATTAATTAGTACAAGTATTTATTCTTGTAAACAGAGAAAATCCAGAATTTGGGATAATATATGATTTTAAAGCGCAAAAGATGAGTTAAATGTCAATAAAAAGGTGTAGAAATATGCAATATTTGGCACTCATCAAATACCCCCAAAGCTGAATTTTACTTGTCCTCAAGTGAAACAGAAATTAAGAAATCCTAACTATACCACTATCGCTGGTCTCTCGAATGCATTTAGCGTATGCACTAAGCCTTTAAACCCCTAGGTGTCCCTAGTGGACGAGTTGTAATCTCGTGAGGGTTTACCAGAGGTGTACCCACAAAACCTTCTCCAACTTCAGAGCGTAAAAGAGTCTCAAGCATCCAAGGAGCTATGAGGACATAGAGTTTCTGCATGCTAGTAACACGAAGTTAGAACTACCAAAGAACGCATTCTCATCCTTAAGAGTTGAGCAAGAAATAACCATACCATATGAAAGAATTCGGGTTCGAGCGTGATCACAAGCCTCGACTTCTGCCTCACCAATAGGGTTTTATGATAATTGCACTCAAAAAGATCGCTTTTCTAGTCTCTCATGTGTGCAGGCAAGAATAAAGAGAGAAATCCTGCACACGTTGATGGTGAGAAGGATAACCTTCCGAAATAATTTCTGGAGACTCCACAGAATTGTGGACAAAAAGAATATTTTTCTGATGATCTCTAAGAAATGAAATCAACCATTAGCAAGGATGGGAGTACTCACTTACCTTCACATCCGATCGGCAATCAACACCACTCTCACAGCATCCATAGAAATGTCTTCAATCTTCGGTCTTCGGTCTTCAACTGTTGATGATGAACTTCTGAACTTCGCAAAAACTTGACAATTTGTAACTTTTCTCTTCAATTTCCTTGTTGCTTGGAATTTTCTTCTTGAATTCTTCTTCTTTACCATGGTGGTATCAAAACTAAACTAGGAAAATAAACTACAATTTTATTTATTTATTTATTTTTTGATTTTTTGATTTTTTTGATTTTTTTTTTTTGATTTTTTTTTACAATTAACTCATGAAATGAAAATGACAACAAAAACAATGAAACTACTAACTCCATGGATGAAGGACTTTATCACTCAATTCTTCACAACTTGTATTGTCTTGATTTCATAAACTTCACTAATTCTCATCTTATTTTCTTTTGAATTGTTTTATGTAAACCTTGGACTATTTCGACTTTTCTTCAAATATTCTGATGTTGCTCGCTTGTTGATGATGATGTGTTTCTATGGATCTGTTGATGTTGTCGAGAGGGAGAGAGTGTGGTGTTAACTGCTAATCAAACTACAAGAAGGAGTTTTCATCTTTAGACGTCATCCTCATGATTGACAAAATTAGCACTCAAGAGATCAAAAATAGTGCTGAAAGTGGTGCGAAATTGGGTAGCTCACCATTCCTACCCGGAATTGACGTACGGTGACACACACTCTAACAGGACTTTTTAGATAGTCACAAAAATTGAAGGTCGGTGCCTCGCTTGATGTAAAAATGGGTAGTCTCCACTATGGGTGATCACAATTCTACTACCAAATATCTTTGCAGCACCTAATTCGCCCTCCGACATGGTTAAATCCAACTTTAACGCTCTAATCAACTAAGAAACCCGATTGTGTTCTCCAGTACTTCCAAGTTCAGTTATTTCGGTCAGACTCTCTATGTAAACATAGCTAGAAGCATGCTAGTGACTCTAAGATCTCTAAAAGTTGGAGGTTTTTATGTACATGTTTACAGAGAGTTTTGAAGAAAAAAATTTGAATATTTTTTTTTTTTTTTTTTTTTTTTTTTTTGAATAAAAGACTAAAAACTCAACATGCAAAACACACCCCCAAACCTAAATCGAACATTGTCCTCAATGTGTCAACAGATGATAAGAATTTAAACAATCACATACCATGAGAACTATGCTGATAAGAGAAAAGGGAAGAGATTACCGGTATGCCGGCAAAAGCAAGATTAGAGCTTCATTAGTCAAGGCTAGAATCCAACATTCTCAGCTGAGATCATATTGGATTAGCACAATATATAAAAAAGAAGACTCAACCGATTCAAGATAGAAGATGTAACATTACCTACCGGATTATATACAAGAAAAATTCACCATACACCAACAATCTAAAGAGTTGAGGATCAACCCAAAAGACGATATGCAGAAACATCAACAGCCTTACACATATATAACATGAGAGTGCAAGTAAGACTGCATATGTGAAAGAGTTACCCCCAAACCAAAACTTGTCAACAGATGTGTTTTTGAGCACAAAATCTTGCAATTTTAGAGGTACATCATGCACAAGGTCTAGCTCAAATTGGACTTTGTTAGGGACGGGAAGAAAAACATCAACGCATTCCAACTGTGGCTCTTCAAGGGTATTATATTTAGCAGAAAAGTAGTCCAAAAGGACTTGAGAAGCACACAGCTCCAGGCCAAAGCTTGGAGCCGTCCACAAAGTGGGTTTGACAACCTCTCGGCTGGCATTAAGACAATCATGTTGTGACTTAAGCAGGGAATCAGATTTGTCTACGTTATTTTCATTTGTATCATTACATGATTCAACTCTCCCTAAGTCGGAAACAAGTTGTGTGTCATGATGTTCTTCACATGAAAATTGCACAGGTTTTAAATCAACAATTTCATGCACATACAAAGACTAAGATGTATGAGGAACAAAGGAATTATCAGCAGTGGAGGTTTCTACAGCATGTTCTAATGTTTCAGAGTCGCAAAACTCTGCAATTTTATATTCACAATTGATAACCGCTTCTAATGCCATATCATCATCATCGTCATCGTAACAAAGATGCAATTCCTTATTAAAAACTATAGTGTCTCTAGGCACTTCAGTCACCTCTAGATTAGGTTCATATTCAGTGTCAGTTGCATGAGTAGGAATAGAAACACTATTTTCAAAATTTACTTCATTAATGACAACAAACATCCTATCATGAAATTCCTTCCTTTCTTCACTTTGTAAATGAATCAGGTTCATTTTAAGAATCATATTAAATTGTTCAATGGAAGGACAGTCTTCACTAGTGGGTATGCACGTTTTATATGGACATTCAGTACATGGTTGTGCATGAGATTCACTATCGAATGGAAATTCAGATGTGTTGCTATATGGATGATCATGCAATGCTTGCAACTCAAATCTAGTATTATTTTCTTCAATGAGTTTGAGATTTTCCATCACAGATTGCATACAAGAGCTCATGGGAGTACAAAATTGTTCAACATCCCCTGGTGGTGGATGATACATGTATGAATAATAACTAGGGTATGTGTATTCAGGCTCAGGACCCTGAGAAGGTTCATAATAATCCCTAAAATTATTAACATCATGGTATGTGGGGGGTTCATAATGTGAAGCATGCCCGTAAGCAAGTTCTCTAATTGATTTTTGCGATGATTTCTCATCCCTAACCCCATTCCAAAATCCAGACATGCCAGACAATCAATTTGGTCTCAAAAGGAAACAATCATAGCCTAGTAAACATACCATTCATGTTATAACACCCCAGACAACCAAACAATTTTCGAAACAGGGAGAAAATAGTCATGTAAACCAAAGTATAGCTTTTGGAAGTAATGCACACGATTCAAAAATATTGTACTGATCAGTCAAGGTGCAATTGCACGACTCATAAGGTAACGACTTATTGGGGCTGTGTATGCAGACTCAGTATGTTTCAGAATTCATATAGCTCAGAGAACACAACAGATTCAGCAGGTAACATGCTTTCAAGTATCATGGATTCATGCACAAAGGTACCAAGGTGACTGGTTCAACAGACAGTCATGGTATATGTCATATTAATGCTTTATGAACATGACAATCAGTTTCAGGGATGATCGCACACAAACACAGGTTCTACTGATATTAAGAGAAATAATGCTTTCAACAGGCAGATGTGTTATTCAGTTATCACAGACTCATGTGCGCAAACCCTAGATATTGCAGGGTTGGATGCTACTACAGAAAGCAACTAGTTTTGTCGACAAGCATGCTATATTATTAATTCAGGTAAACAAGGTTTGAGAAACAATACCGCCGATATAAACCGGGTTTAGGCACGACACAGATTTGTTCCTTTCTTTGTACTTCCTTTCCTTGTTTCGCAGTGTAGCAGCGCCACAGGTACCTGGTTGCTCAGAGGAGAAGTTCAGTTCTCAGAAATGTGCAGGCAAATCAAAGAAATACATAAATTATTTGTTCACCACTGTTGAGCCAACTGATGTATTATCTGACAAACTAGATCTGGGCAGGACAGACTGATACAAGTATAATTATAGACGAGCTTCAAATGCAGAATGCTTGGATATATTACAGGGGGATGATATGTAATTACCTAATTAATGATGTACTTAACTTCTAGATGCTGACCTATTGTGTGCAAATGTTATGAAAAACTACTAAAGCTAAGTTATACTAGAATATTCACAACTATCGAAATAATAAAAGTGGACTGGAAATTCTAAAGACCTAAAATAGGATGCGAGACTAAATAACAACTACAAATTTTAATCTACCATAAATTGAGAAAAGTACGAGCAATGGAAAATGAACAAATATGTCGCAAACTAGACTACGTAATGCGAATGACTATAGAGAAAACCGACTCACTTGCCTTGACTCACAGAAATGATATATTACAAGTAAATGATGCATGTCAACTAACTAAAAAGGTAGCAAAAGGGATGAAACTATGTGACTGAAAGTTGAATTACTGAAACTAGGAGTTACAGATGCAAAGACCTATAAACTAAAAGATAAAAACAACAAAATTCTTAATATATACAACTTAACTATAGAATGCAACTAAATAGAGGTACAAATGACTCAAACTGGTCCTAACATGCAGATGGAGATTTACAGATGGCAAAATATGATAAACTGAAAAGGTTAAAAACATGAGAGAACTTAACAGAGTTATAATTTTGAGCACAGAGTGACGGAAAAAAAAAATAGCAGCAGTGAACTAACAAAGCTATCTACACAGATTACAGACTCTTCTAACAAAGTTCAAGTTACGCTAAAATGCTTACACCTGCGAAAACAAGTTAAGTGTCAAAGTGATAAGATGCAAGTAACTTCAAACTAGTTTGCCAATGACGCAGCCGACCTTACAAAAACACGAGGCAGTAACATGATAAAACTAAAAAAATCAAAGGTTAATACTAGATGCAGGTTATAAACAAATGAACTAAGCTACTGAAATAAGATGCAGTGTATATAAAAATGGATTAAAGTTAAACAGTTGAACTACAAGATGCTACCAGCTTATGCTACAGGACAATGATGCAAAACTTGGCTAACTAACAAAAAGGACTGAAAAAAATAATGCAGGTATGTGAATGAACTTAGAGCTACATCCAATGCTTATGGAGCTAAGATACGGATGGTCGGAATACAATGAATGAAACTACAGAAAAATAAAGATGCAGTTATACAAACAAATGGACGAAACAACTATACTATATTAACAATAGCAGGTAAGCATAAAAATCCAAGAACATATATACAAAACTTAAGTCAGTACAGCTACAGATTTTCTATCCAAGTTATGCTAACACAATACAACAGCTGAGCAACGCCTCCAGGGGATTTCAGCAATCTTAGGATATTTTAATTCAAGTCAGGCTTGCAGATGGTGACAACATACAACTAAAACAGTTAAAAGTACCTACAGACTCCTATATGGCTAATTTAGTGATGAACTACAACATGTGATGAGAAACTGGTAGGCTTGGGAAGTGGTCTATTTTTCGCCTACATGTTAAACCGCAAGTGCACGGTGTCTATAATGCAGAACTGGGCAAATACGGGTCGATCCCACAGAGAAATGGGTGTGCTAAGTTGATCTAAAGGCTTACTACTGCTAACTTCTAACAAGTGACAGAGTTATACCAATGTTGTTTTGTCGATGCGACTAATTGTTGTTGTAAATGATCACTAAAGCAGTAAATGGGTTGTAACAGATTATTGAAAGCACTAGGGTGATTAAATCAACCCTCTAGTTCTACACTAAGGCAAACCAGTTCTCCAATGTGCCTTGTACCTTCCTTGAAGGTTTCGAGATGGACATCTTACTTAACTAACTCACTAATTCTCCCTAGTATAGAGTGTCTTCTTACAAGTACACTCTATCACGGGATTATTCAATTTATTAGCTAATTGATCATCCTAAAACTGTTAAGCACATCAAGACAAACATGAATACTGGATATATTAGCATTATGAACTAGGGGTTTCATCAACACCCTAGGCAGTTTACTTAGAACATGATTCAAATACTAAAAACACAAATTAAACTCCTATTGGTGCTCTGGCTAGCCCAGGCATGACCAAAAACATCCTCTACCTCTTCTATTTATACATGCACAGAATTCCCCAAAACCCTAATTTTCTCAAAAACAGCAATTCAAATCATACCCTTTCGCCCATACCGCTTGAAATCGTGTGCTCTCCTCTCGTCGATTCGGCTACAACAACTCCCTTGATTGATTGATGAGAAACCCTATCTCTAGTTATCTCTAACCTAGCTTCTAGGTTGATGAGAAGCTATGAAAGAGATAATTGAGAGAGAGAGTACTGGTGCGGGTGCAGAGATGGAGTGGTGGTGAAGGGGTAGCTCTGCCATGGGTATGGGGAAGAAGGAAGTGGAGGTTTTGCAGGCGGTGACTGGTAGGGAGAAGAGAAGGATGGGTTCTGCAGAGTTGTTGGGTGAAGAAAGAGAAGAAGGAAGAAGAAATGAGTTTGGTCGAATAGGGTATATGGTTAGGGAGTTTTGTTGTGAAGCGGAGGCATCAAGAGTTGATGAAGAGGCTGTAGCGACCGTAGGATGTAGCTAGACGCGATCTGAACGGCTCGGGGTGAACGGGCTCGGATCCGGGTCATGGCTAGCTCAAGCCCATGTCTTGTAAGTTGGGTTGCAACTGATGTGCGCGGGCTTTGGCTTTCTGCTCTTTTGGCTCCTCAGATTCTCCGAACTTTATTTCTTACCTAAAAACACAAAATTAATTAATACAAATATTTATTCTTGAAAACAAAGAAAACACAGAATTTGGGATAATATCTGATTTCTAAGCACAAAAGATGAGTAAAATGCCAATAAAAAGGTGTATAAATATGCACTATTTGGCACTCATCAAATACCCCCAAACCTGAATTTTACTTGTCCTCAAGTGAAACAGAAATTAAGAAATCCTAACTATACCACTGTCGCGGGTCTCTCGAATGCATTTAGCGTATGCACTAAGCCTTTAAACCCCTAGGTGTCCCTAGTGGACGAGTTGTAGTCTCGTGAGGGTTTACTAGAGGTGTACCCACAAAACCTTCTCCAACTTCTGAGTGTAAAAGAGTCTCAAGCCTCCAAGAAGCTATGAGGACATAGAGTTTCTGCATGCTAGTAACATGAAGTTAGAACTACCAAAGAACGCATTCTCATCCTTAAGTCTTTGAGCGAGAAGTAACCATACCATATGAAAGAATTCGGATTCGATTGTGATCATAAGCCTCGACTTCGCCTCACCATTAGGGTTTTATGATAATTGCACTCAAAAAGATCGCTTTTTAGTCTCTCATGTGTGCAGCGCAGGAATAAAGAGAGAAATCCTGCACACGTTGTAGGTAAGAAGGATAACCTTCCGAAATAATTTCTGGAGACTCCACAGAAGTGTGGACAAAAAGAATATTTTTCTGATGATCTCTAAGAAAGGAAATCAACCATTAGCAAGGGTGGGAGTACTCACTTACCTTCTCACCCGATCGGCAATTAATATCACTCTCTTAGCATTCATAGAAACGTCTTCAATCTTCGGTCTTCGGTCTTCAAATGTTGATGACGAACTTCTGAACTTCACAAACATAAACTACAATTATTTTTTTTTTTTTTAATTACAATAAAACTCAATTTTTCACAAACTTCATTAATTCTCATCTTCTTTTCTTTTCTTTGCACGTAAACCTTGGACTATATAAACTTTTCTTCGAATATTCTGATGATGCTCCGCTTGCTGACGATGATGTGTTTCTATGAATGTGATGATTGAGAGGGAGAGAGTGATGCTAACTGCAAATCGGTATTTAGAAGAAGTTTTCATCTTTAAACGTCACCCTCATGATTGACAAAAATAGCACTCAAGAGATCAAAAGTAGTGCTGAAATTGGTGCGAAGTTGGGTAGCTCACCATTCCTACCCGGAATTGACGTACGGTGACACACACTCTAACATCTTTTCTAGAAAGTTTCAAAAAATTAAAGGTTGGTGCCTCACTTGATGTAAAATGGGTAGTCTCCACTATGGGTGATCACAATTCTACTACCGAATATCTAAACAGCACCTAATTCGCCCTCTGGTATGGTTAAATCCAACTTTAACGCTCTAATCAACTAAGAAACCCGATTGCGTTCTCCAGTACTTCCAAGTTCTGTTATTTCGGTCGACTCTCTATGTAAACATAGCTAGAAGCATGCTAGTGACTCTAAAATCTCTAAACGTTGGAGGTTTTAATGCAATTTTTTGAGTTTTTCGATTTTTTTTTTTTTTTTTTTTACAAAGAAGTAAAACAAAAAGACTAAAAACTCTAAATGCAAATCACACCCCCAAACCTAAATCAAACATTGTCCTCAATGTGTCGACAGATAGAAAAAATTTAAAGAGTCACATACCATGAGAACTATGTTGATTAGAGAAAAGGGAAGAGATTACCGGATGTCGGCGGGAGCAAGGTTAGAGCTTCATTTGTCAAGGCTAGAATCCAACATTCTCAGTGGAGATCATATCGGATTAGCATAATGTATGCGCAAGAAGACTCAACCGATTCAAGAAAGAAAATTTAACAAGTCCTACTGGATTATATACAATGAAAATTCACCATATACCAACAGTCTAAAGAGTTGAGGATCAACCCAAAAGACGGTATGCAGAAACATCAACAGTCTTACACAAATATAATATGAGAGTGCAAGTAAGACTGTGTGTGTGAATGAGCTTCCCCCAAACCTAAACTTGTCAACAGGTGTGTTTGAGAGCACAAAATCTTGCAATTTTAAAGGTACATCATGCAAAAGGTCTAACTCAAAATGAGTTTTGCTAATAACAGGCAGACATACACATTCCAACTGTGGCTCCTTAAAAGTGTTATACTTTGATGCAAAATAGTCCAGGAGGACTTGGGAAGCACAAAGCTCTAGGCCTAAATTAGGCATTTTCAGAAAAGTTGGTTTTGCAATTTTGTTACAAACTACACCTAGGTTTGGTGGAGGAGTTTCAATCTGTGCCTTAGGAGAGAGATTAGGTACATCTAAGTTGTTTTCATGTATAAGATCATTTGCACCATCACACACTTTCCTAAGGTCAGAAGAAGGTAAATCATGCTCACCAGCATAGAACAATTCATCAATTTCCATGTCATACTCATCAGAGGAGGCAACATGTTGTGACATGGGCAGGGAATCAGACACAAAAATAATATCATGATCCAAAAGAACATTAGTGTCAACAGAAGATTCATCCTTTCTTAAGTCACAAGCAAGTTGTGTAGCATGCTCACATTCACTGAAGAATTTCACAAATCCAAGCTCAGAGTTAATATCACATGTATGAATGTTAGAAGAAGTATCATTCATAGGGTTCACAGAAGAGACGCCTAACGTCTCTGAACCCAAAGATTCCATCATATTTTCAGCATACACATGCTCTTCTAACATATCATATTCATCATCATCATCATCATAACAAAAATGTATTTCCCTATTGAAAATTGTAGCATTTCTAGTGTACTCATTTTCCTCTAGATTAGGTTCATATTCAATATCAGTTGCATGAGTAGGAAGAGAAACACTATTTTCAAGATTTTCTTCATTAGGGACAACAATCATCCTATCATGAACTCCCCTCCATTCTTCTTTTTCTAAATGAATCAGGTTCATCTTTAAGAACAAGTAACACTGTTCAATGGAAGGAGAGTCTTCAATAGTGGGTATGTATGTTTCATATGAATGATCATTATATGGTTGTGCACATGGTTCACTACACAAGGGAAACTCATACATGTTGCTAGATGGATGATCATGCATTGCATTCAGTTCAAACCTAGCATTGTTTTGTTCTATGAGGTTTTCTTATACCGAGTGCATACATGGGTTCATTGGAGGATAGAATTGCTCATCCTCCCATGGTGGTTGATGATACATGTGGTCATAATGATTAGGGTATGGATATTCAAGGTCAGGGCCCTGAGAAGGTTCATAGTATTCCCTAAAATCACTATGGTATGTGGGGGTTCATATTGTGAAGTATGCCCGTAAGCAAGCTCTACGATGGATTTGTTTCCATCCCGTGCAGACCAAAATCGACATGGTCTAGAAACTCAAATAGCCTAGCATGTATAACCAATGATGTCTCAAAACAGGGAAGCTAAGCCCAAGTTATGCAAATGCACAACCCAAAGGTTATGCAAAGCCCAGTTGTTGTGGGCTCAGTTTTGGTTTCAATGGGTTTTGGTTTATGTAGGTTTGTTTGGTTTTTTTTTTTTTTTTTTTTTTGGGATTCAGTTTGGTTTTTGTGGGATTCAGCTGTGTGTAGAGCCCAGGTTTGGGTTCAGTTAGCCCAGTGGGTGTGGGCTGAAAATTTTATGCACAGCCCAGCAGTGTGGCTTATGTGGGCTGAAGGTTGTTGCACAGCCCAGTTGATGTTTAGCCTAATGATTATGGGCTTCAGCTTATGCAGCCCAGTGCACAGTTTGGTTTATTGTGGGCTTGTTTGGTTTATTGCAGAGCCCAGGTATGTGAACAGTTCTGTTGCACAACCCAGTTACACAGCGGGCTCAGTAGTTGTGCAAATGCACAACCCAGCAAAAACAACACTTGGGTAAAATTCTCAGGGGAGATCATGCAAGTCACAGACACAACTCGTAAAACAAATGATACCCAATTTCTGGCATACAGGGATGCCTTGGAGAGTGCACAAGACAAAGACAAGTTTTGTGCTCACCACCACTTATACAGACAGCACAGCTTAGGAAAGCTTATGTGCACAGAACACCACAGAGCAATTCAAAGGCTATGCAACAGATGAACAACTATTCAGGGTACAGCACAAGGCCAGTTGACTGGGTTTCAATATGCTTGCAGGCTCAACAGCTTCAGGGGCTGGAGCTAAGCGCAGGTCTAGTCGAGGCCAAGGAGTTACAACACAGTTCACCCAAAAACACAGATTTCATACATGTTTAGCAATGCAATTGGTTTATCAGGCAAGCAAGGCAATGGCACAGCTAATACCAATTCACAGATGCAACAAGGTTGACAGGGTAAACTGGAGCAGTTGATATGCCTGTTTGCACAATGATTAATCACACCAGGTTGTACTGGGGTATGTGTCTTAGCACCTAACACTGGTGGTCATACAAGTCTCTCACAGACTCATTTGACAGATCAGATGAGCAGAGGTACAGGCTTGGTTTCCACAGGCTTGAGGTTGACAGCATGCTCAAGAAGGTATCTAACTGATCATGCAAAGGGACCAGGTCTGATGGTTACATCCAAGCATAGGGTTTGCTCAAACTTGCAGCTTCAGGGGGCTAGCAAGTTAACAGGGTAGAGCAATACACTTGGGTAAGCTCAGGGTTTGCAACTCAAGGTGACTAGCTTGGCAAGTGATCAAATGACAGGAAATGTGTACAGGTTTATGCTCAGGCCACACAAGGTTCAGCAGATAACACAGGGTACTACAACATGCTATCATTCATTCTTTCCTTCAAGGTCTATCATGCTTATCTCAACAGGTTAACAGATTCCAGGTCTAGCATTCAAGGTCTTAGCATGCTTATCATTCAATGAGTGAAAGTGAGGTTAACAGAGAAGGGAATGCTAAGTGCACAGAGCAACTTAGCTTAACAGGTTCTGTGGTGTCAACTTACTCAGTTGACTTCCACTGAAGTTTGCTGCTAACCTGTTTGGAGTGCTCTGTTAACAATTGCGCTTCCTTGCCTCAGCTTTCACAACAGCCTTGCAGGCACCTCAAGTCCTGCGCTTTTCCTTGTCTTCCTTGGATTAGCTCAGCAGCACCACAGGCACAGCGGCACAGCAGCATAGCAGGTACCTGCTGGCTCAACAAAGAATTTAGTTCCCAGGGATGCACAGGTTAAGGCAAAGATGAAGAATATTCACACAAACCTGAGAATAACTTGGACTGACACAGAGGAAAAGTAAAGAACTGTGATGCTTATTTGGACTGACACAGAGGAAAAGTAAAGAACTGTGATGCTTATTTGGACTGACAGGGGAGGGGTTGATATTATATGCTTGATATATCAGGATGATGAAATGTGATTACTTAACATGCTAATTTTAAAGATGCTTAGCTATAAATGCACAACTAATAATAATAATATGATTACAACTAAGTTACACAAATAAGGTAATGATGCATTAACAGAAGGAATGATAGGTGCAGAGGTGTAAAAGAAAAGAAAGAATTTAGGATAAATAATGAAACTAAGATGCAAATGACATGCTAGAGATTACAACTAACTAATATGCAGCTGAGAATCAAAAGTGAGATTCAAGCTAAGCTCTAGCTACAGATGAGGATGCAAACTAATAAGAAATAATTAGTGAAGGCTTAAAAACAGATAATAAAGGACCAATAGCTTAAGATGCAAAACAGTGAAGATGCAAAAGAAAACAGATAAGTTACACTAATACAGGGTTACAAGTAATACTACACAGCAAGTATGTACAAGGTGAGTTGAAAAACAGTGAAGACAAGCCAATAGTCGAAACAGCACACGCCAAGTCCCCGGCAGCGGCGCCAAAAACTTGGTAGGCTTGGGAAGTGGTCTATTTTTCGCCTACATGTTAAACCGCAAGTGCACGGTGTCTATAATGCAGAACTGGGCAAATACGGGTCAATCCCACAGAGAAATGGGTGTGCTAAGTTGATCTAAAGGCTTACTACTACTGACTTCTAACAAGTGACAGAGTTATACCAATGTTGTTTTGTCGATGCGACTAATTGTTGTTGTAAATGATCACTAAAGTAGTAAATGGGTTGTAACAGATTATTGAAAGAACTAGGGTGATTAAATCAACCCTCTAGTTCTACACTAAGGCAAACCAGTTCTCCAATGTGCCTTGTACCTTCCCTTGAAGGTTTCAGATGGACATCTTACTTAACTAACTCACTAATTCTCCCCTAGTATAGAGTGTCTTCTTACAGTACACTCTATCACAGGATTATTCAATTTATTAGCTAATTGATCATCCTAAAACTGTTAAGCACATCAAGACAGCATGAATACTGGATATATTAGCATTATGAACTAGGGGTTTCATCAACACCCTAGGCAGTTTACTTAGAACATGATTCAAATACTAAAAACACAAATTAAACTCCTATTGGTGCTCTGGCTAGCCCAGGCATGACCAAAAACATCCTCTACCTCTTCTATTTATACATGCACAGAATTCCCCAAAACCCTAATTTTCTCAAAAACAGCAATTCAAATCATACCCTTTCGCCCATACTGCTTGAAATCGTGTGCTCTCCTCTGTCGATTCGGCTACAACAACTCCCTTGATTGATTGATGAGAAACCCTATCTCTAGTTATCTCTAACCTAGCTTCTAGGTTGATGAGAAGCTATGAAAGAGATAATTGAGAGAGAGAGTACTGGTGCGGGTGCATAGATGGAGTGGTGGTGAAGGGGTAGCTCTGCCATGGGTATGGGGAAGAAGGAGGTGGAGGTTTTGCAGGCGGCGACTGGTAGGGAGAAGAGAAGGATGGGTTCTGCAGAGTTGTTGGGTGAAGAAAGAGAAGAAGGAAGAAGAAATGAGTTTGGTCGAATAGGGTATAGGGTTAGGGAGTTTTGTTGTGAAGCGGAGGCATCAAGAGTTGATGAAGAGGATGTTGCGACCGTAGGATGTAGCTAGACGCGATCTGAACGGCTCGGGGTGAACGGGCTCGGATCTGGGTCATGGCTAGCTCAAGCCCATGTCTTGTAAGTTGGGTTGCAACTGATGCGCGCGGGCTTTGGCTTTCTGCTCTTTTGGCTCCTCAGATTCTCCGAACTTTATTTCTTACCTAAAAACACAAAATTAATTAATACAAATATTTATTCTTGAAAACAAAGAAAACACAGAATTTGGGATAATATCTGATTTCTAAGCACAAAAGATGAGTAAAATGCCAATAAAAAGGTGTATAAAAATGCACTATTTGGCACTCATCAGAAACTACAAGGGCAATATGAAGTATACTGAATAGATGCCAGATATATAATGATGCAGTTGACGAAACTTCAGGAATAGAAAATAGAGAAGAATAAAAATGATTTCTAGATGCAAGTTATGCTACAGATGGAATACTCTATAGAATTTACACTAAAGGTGGCAAGAAAATAGAAAACGTATGCTAGAGAATTAAGCTAAAACTACAATGGCAGGCTACAGGATTGAAGTAACTATGTTGAACTGATGACAAACAATTTTAAGTAGACCACAATACTACAACAACTTTACAGAACTGAGCTACAACTACACTACAACTAAACACTTATATACAAGAAATAAAACCAGTAAAGCGGACTATAGAATCAACCACACCGCTACCGAGTCCCTGGCAGCGGCGCCAAAAACTTGGTAGGCTTAGAAAGATGCCTACAATTGTAAACTGCAAGTGCACAATGTCGACAAGCAACACAGGGCAAGCACAGGTCGATCCACAGAGACTTGGAGGGTGTAAAACTAATTCTTTGGTCTAACTAAACTGATTCAAAGCATAAGTAACTCAAAGGTGGTTGTTTTGGTGTCGATACGACAAGATATAGTTGTGATTGTAGTTCTAAGGCAGAAAGTATGCAAGATAGATTGTAAACAATTGGCTAAGGAGTACTAGGGTGGTTGAATCCACCTCATAATCCTATGCTAAGGCCATACAAACTCACATTAAGCTCTTGTCCTTCCCTTGAAGGTCTCAGGTGGGAGAGTTATCAACTAATTTCACTAACTCACCCCTAGTATAAATTGTCTTGTTACAGTACAACTTATCACAGGTTCATTTGATCAAACAGCTAACTACTCAATCCTAAAGAAATGAAGCACAACAAAAACTGCATTATGAACTTGAATTATCTTAACACATGATCAAAGGTTTCATCTACACCCCAGCAAGGTGATTTAGAACATAATAAAAGTAGTTAAAACACAATTGAATTTAAGCTAACAAAATAAACCCTAAAAATTCCCAGCCCCTTCTTACACAGAGAGCAATTCTATTTATACCTAGAAATCTCTTCTCACACTCAAAATCCAAATTAAATGCATACCCTGCAAACCCAATCGTCTGAATTGCTTGTCCCCTCTTCCAATTCGGCTTTGCAACTTCATTAATTCGTTGTTGGGGAAACCCTAACTCCATCTATCTCGAGCTCAGCTTCTAGGGATTTGGGAGAAGCTGTGGTGGAGATAGCTAGAGCTAGAGATGGTGAAGTACCATGTGTCTTTGTCGGGCGAAGAACGAGTCATTGGTGTTGTTGGAGCTGTAGAAATGGTCGGGAGAAATTGGAAGAACTGAGGCTCTAGTTTTTGTCGGGAGAAGAAAGAAGAAGAAGAGGAGTGTTTGTTGGTTTGGTCGATTAGGTGAAGGTGGTAGGAGGCTAGGGTGTTAGGCGGGAGCTTTGAATGTTGATGCATCGAGTGAAGAAGCCGTTGGATGCAGCTGATAGATCAAATCTATTGGCTCAGGATGGAGGCGGGCTTGGATTCGGGTATGGGCTCGGATCTTGGATAACTCAAGCCAATATACTTGAAAACAGGTTGCAAATGATGCGCAAGCGGGCTGCAACTTCTCTTCCATAGTCGCTAGTCTCCAATTTTCTGCTCTTTTGGCTCCTTAATTTCTCCAAGCTTTATTTACTACCTAAAAACACAAAATTAATTAGTACAAGTATTTATTCTTGTAAACAGAGAAAATCCAGAATTTGGGATAATATATGATTTTAAAGCGCAAAAGATGAGTTAAATGCCAATAAAAAGGTGTAGAAATATGTAATATTTGGCACTCGTCAGCAGCGTGGTATGCGGGGCATGTATCAGATTTCCATGAATCTGGCATTATTCGCATTTCCGGACATACTCGGCTGTGTCGCTTTCCATTGTAGGCCAGTAGTAGCCTGCTTCGTAAATTTGCGCAAACAATCTGGCCTTCCCTTGATGCTCGCCATCATGAGTTAGGTCCATAACCTTGAGAGCCTCCGCCTTTTCGAGGCATGTCAGGGTTTGCTGGTTGAAGCTTTTCCGGAATAGCTTTCGGTCAAGGACAAAGTATCTTCCCGATTTCTTGACTAACCGAAGGGCGGCCTTTTTATCACTTGGTAATGTACCATTTGTTAGATAGGCGATATAGGGTTCTCTCCAATCCTCTGCGTCCTCCTCGGCAACACAAATTTCCGCCTCTTGAGGAGCGCCTTGGCAAATCAAACAATTGTCTTGAAGCGCTTTAGCATGCTTAGCCATGTCCGCCGCAAAATCCCTCGCCGCTGAATTCGTCGATGCAAAGATGATAGACGTGGCGTGGCCGCAAGTTTGAGAGTGTATCTCCTCCAATTTTTCTTTGATCTCATTTGGTCCAAGGCATCTGCATAGTCCGCCTCCAGTTGTAATGAAATACAAGTCTCCTTTAAGGAGAGTATAATTTTTTAACATTTTCCATGAAAGTTGTCTTTCTTCTGGTGGTCGTTTGAGATCTGCTATTATCACTCGTCGCCAGTCCAACTCTTCCATAGCGACTCTTTCCTCTAAGGCCATGGGTGAGGTTTTCTTGATGATGGTGATAACTTCTTTGTCTCCTTGTAGCATTTGTAGCTTTGACGCCATGGTTTCCAGTGCATCTGCATGCTTATTCACTAGACGCCCCATGTGTTCTATAGCAATGTGGTCAAAACGTCGCATTAGCCTTTGGTCTTTATCTCGATAAACCGCCAGTATTGGTTCCTTCACATGAAAATCGCGGCTCTTTCCTCTAAGGCCATGGGTGAGGTTTTCTTGATGATGGTGATAACTTCTTTGTCTCCTTGTAGCATTTGCAGCTTTGACGCCATGGTTTCCAGTGCATCTGCATGCTTATTCACTAGACGCCCCATGTGTTCTATAGCAATGTGGTCAAAACGTCGCATTAGCCTTTGGTCTTTATCTCGATAAACCGCCAGTATTGGTTCCTTCACATGAAAATCGCCTTCCATTTGGTTCACAAGGAGCCTCGAGTCGCCCATGACCTCTAAGTCGTAGATGCCCATTTCTAGCGCCATTTGCATCCCTATGGGGAAGCTCTCATATTCTGTTGCGTTATTGGTGCAGGGGTAATCGAGTTTGTAGGCATATGGTTTGAGTTCGCCTTCTGGTGATTCAAAAACGATACCTGCGCCTCCATGACTTCCGTATGAGGAACCATCAAACGACATCTTCCATTTTCGGGGCGACACTTCTTCTGCTACAGCGATTTCACCAGGGAGATCGGTATGAATGTCAGAAGTATATGATCCTGGGAAGGCTGCTAGTAGGTATTGATAGACGCATTTATGTGCCTATATTAGTCTCAATTCTCTGTAATGTTAGTGCTCGATTTTGTATTTATTATGGCTTTTTGTGTCTTTGTAGGTGTTTTTGGAGAAATACACTTGTGCGGAGAAATTGGCTCGAAAAGTGGTTTTTGCGCTCGTGGGAGAAAATTACTATTCGCACCCCTCAAATGGATAAGGGGCACCCAGTCGATAAGGGGTAACCCCAGGGCATCAACTAGACAGCTGCTATTTGCACCCCATCAGAGGATAGGGGCGATCATCTTCTTCACCTTTTGAAACAAGTAATGGCGGGAAAGTCGCTACACAGTGCGTAATTATCTGGGTCGAATTTACACGAGTTTGTGTTTGATTTAATCACGGATTTGGATATGTTTGGCCCTGTTACGACGAAACAGGGGATGTATGTTGATCAGATTCGAAGAAAAAGGGATAGATTCTTGGATTAAACGCAACAGAGGTGGAGTTATTCTCGGAGATTTTATTTGATGGTATTTGTGGAAAGTAAGCATGAATGTTGGCTGTTTGATTCAGGAGTATATTTGAGAGAGTCTGGTACGTTGGATTTGGTTTAGGAGACGCGTAAAGAAACAACAGAGGTGGAGTTATTCTCGTGACTTGGTCGAGGGAGAAAAGGGAGTTATTTTTGGGATTAACTCGAGTATTTTGGACGCTGTGGTGTATAAATAATAGGGGAGAGTCACATAGGAGGGAGTCGAGACTTTGGGGGACCGTACGGAGGCAGAGAAGAGAAGAAATCAGAGTTGCAGGAATTGTTGTTGTTGCTGCTGCTGCTGCTGAGCTGAAGAACACGAAGAACATTGGACTTTCTGGGTTAGTCGCGAAGTCTTAAATACAACGACATCATTAATAAAGTATTGTTGTTCAAATAGTCTTATAAATCGTAATGATGAGCGTCTCGTAACACTAGTGCAGCGTTGCGAAATTCTGTTTTCATATATTTCTTAATAAAAACACCTTTTTGAGCCATGTTTCTATCTTTTGGGTGCGTTTTGAGCATGAGGAGCTAAACCCCAACACTGGGACAATGGAAGAAGCCATTCTTTACGCATGTGGTAATTCTAATTAATTCTTTTATGACTTTTGCACTATTCTAAATTGATTTATGATTTTTCTTGATTATTTGTGATTTTGTCTGATGGTGTATGCTTAGTCTAACAACTTTTGATGCATCATGCTTATGATTTACATCTAATACTTTATAAAATCTATTTTTGGCAAAGAAAGAGTCAATATCTTATAAGCTATAATTGTCTAGAATTAATAGTTGAACCACATGAATATAAGAATTGGTGAAATCCTGAGTCTCAGTCTCTCGGTATTTTGTGACAAACTTGTGTTTATATTTTCTTTGTTTTTAGTATTTTCTGAAACTAAATCTTTACAAGTCTGAGTTGAACGAACTTTACTACCACTTTCTACAACAACTTTTCAAAACAACATCAATTTTTGGCGCCGCCGACGCGGACTTGTATTTAGATTTGTTTTAAGTTTATTTTTATTTTTTTTTATTTTTTTCTCTTTTACGCCTTTGGTATTGTTTGATTCTTTTCAGATTTGGAGCGAAGCTACAAGGAAACAAAAAAGTGCTATAAAAGGAAAGCATCGACAAAGAAGGAAAGAAAATAGGGATCCGAAAGGAGTGAAGAGGAAGATTTTGTACATATTTATTTTATTTCTTTTTATTTTTAGAAACTGTAAATAGGGTTGTATTTTTGTAATTTTCTTTTTATTTTTGGACACTTTTTGGACTTTATTTTTTTGGACTTGGACTTTATTATTTTAAACCCTAAGGAAGGGTTAAAAATTAAATACAAACTGTTTGCAGGGAAGGACGACAATTACGATACTGTCTCGGCCCCTCGGGTTCGTACACTGACATAGGAGTCGGTGGCCTGAGTCGACTTCAACGGTTCATCGCCCGTCCGGGTACGGGAGGTAAGACTCTATCCACCCACAAATCCCCTGTCGGTGGGTTTTATTTTGTGTGACAACTCACACCCCCGCAAATAGAATGTCGAATCGGTATTACAATAGCCAATACAACGAATATCCGACCGAGTTTCAAAATGGACGTTACTACTTTGACCATAGTGTGAATAGTGGTTGGGAACATCAGCCTTTTCAAGGTTATGGCTCATACCATGATGAGCCCAATTACTATCCCACACGCACGGGTCATACGAGCAAAATTCTTATGTTTCTCCTTTAGAAGAGTCTCTCAGGAAATTAGAGGAGACGACACGTAGGTTAGCTAAGATGAATAACTTAGTTTATGACGAAAGAGAACTTTCTATAGAGGAATCCCTCAAGCTGATGGCTGAGACGAACGAAAGAATTGCTTGAAATCTAGATTTCCAATATAGTGTTTCCAAAAATACCCTTGAAAATGAGGATAGTTATTTGCATAATCAAGATGACGAGGATAAAATTGGTAACACTATTTGTTTAGATGAGGTTCAACCATTTTCATGTTATTATAATGATGATTATGATGAGGATAGTGCTGATGAAGAATTTGAAATAAATAGGCATAGTGATCAGGAATTTGTTACTCCAATTGAGCGTTACAATGATAATATTATTTCTAGTTCAATTCCAAATAATTTTAATAATTATTCACCTATTCAAAAGGACGAGGATTTGACTAGAGATACCACCGTTTTAGACGATGTAGTTTTTCCTTATGATTACGAAGCCGATGATGGTTTAGAGGAACGAGTTTCTTATGAGAATATTGTTATAGAGTCTAGCGATTTAGAAACATTAGTCTTAGACAAAGAAAATGAACTCGTAGAGATGAGTGAGGATGAACCTGACTTAGAAGAATCAATTGACCATTTTCAGGAATCAGATGACCTTGAAATTAGGGAAGTTGTGACTAGTCTTTCTAGAGACACTGAAAACTCTAAGTTTGGGGGTGATTATCATTCTCCATGTGCCTTAACTCTTAGAAAGGTCCCTCACTTGGGACTTGACATTTGTGCCTCAACCATTTTAAAAGATTATCTTCATACACGTTTTCCTGAACCTAGTGATGTCCATAGGGAAGTTCAGTTGTTAGAAACCCATCCTCTGGTTGATGTGGTTAGCCCATGCTATGATACCCAGATTGATTTTGTTTTCCCACCAAATATTTTTCAACCAATTGTGGGAATGTATGAGTTCAAAATGTGTCCGTTATTAAGTTCTGTGACCGAACCTAATTATTTTAGGAGAATAGAAATGACACGTTTTCTTATGACTGACCGCCAGTTTCATCGTGGTCAATTGTGTGAGTCAAAACCGATTTACTTTAAGGATCCGCAATTATTCGGAGTTATTATTATGTGCTTCTAAGTTCTTATTTGAGTTTTTACAGACTTTACAACCTGAACCGGATCTTAGCTTCGAGGAAATCCAACCCATGAATATATTTTATTTGGACCCAGTTATAGAACCTGAACCTGAACCACAGCTAGATGTAGTTGGCTTGAACAGGAAACTAGACAAGGGTGTGCTTTATTTGTTAATTTTCTTGGCATGTTGCAGATTCCTTTTACTTGTGATAGCTCTATTTGGTTTTGATGACCCACAGATATTTCGGCTATTACTTTATGATTTTATAAGGTGACTAATCCTTTCTTAGTCCGGGTCAAGACTTTAAACTTAGCACTTCTTGGGAGGTAACCCAATATTCATGCGACACGGTAATATCTTTCCTTAACTCTTTTACTTCAAATGGTAACAGTTTCTCCTTGTTCATGCTTTTAATTTTATCTTTAGAACATTGAGGACAATGTTAGATTTAAGTTTGGGGGTATGGGAGAAACATTCTAGTTGCATTGTTAAACTCCAGAGCTTAGAAATTTATGCTTATTAAGGATGGCACTAACCAATCTAAGTGGATGGAAGCATTTTGATTGTAAGAGTTGAGGAACCAATCTGATTAGATGGCAACATCTAAAGAGTCTATTCATAAAAGCACAGAGCTCAGGTGTTAGAAATAACATGATAGTTTCACCATATCTCGTTGAGTCCTTTTCACTTCTGTTTTTATTTTTATTTTGTTTTTAAACTATGTTTCTCTAAGTGATTAGGTGGGGCCCACGATTCAAGTTGTTACCAATGCTAGGGTGAATTAGAGTGATGGAGATACCAAAAAAAAAAGTGAAAAAAAAAGTGAAAAAAAAAAGTTGAAAAAAAAAAGATGTGAAAAAAAGAAAGAAAGTGAGACCAGACCATTTGACCAACCGGAATAAATTCAATAAAGTCGACCACTGGAACCCTTGTATATGCCAGTTGTGTTGACCTAGAGTTAGGCTTATTGGCCACTGGTTCCCTTGTATATGCCAGTGTGTTGATATTAGTCAGACTAGTATCTCAGTCCATTAGGATAGGTTCGTTTTAGCGGAGGCCTTCAGACAGATATGGGAAACATCGATCACTTAGTAAACATCAAAACCATCTATATTTTTCTCTATATGCATCTTCTTGATCTATCCATGTGATTAGTTTTGACTCCGGGTATTGATGTCCATAGTGTGACTATCTGAGTAGAGCTTTGTGACTTATATATGAATTTTAGTATGCTTGAGTGCAAACTCGTGTACAACAATTGGAATTTCGCATCAGGGTACTTCCTCCTGTAGTCAATAAGTATGCCAACCAAGGAGACTTTTTAGTGCCTTCCAAGGTTTTGCGTAGATAGTTAGGGTCTGGAGTGTAAAGGTTTTGTGGGTACATCTCTGGTAAACCCTACCGAGACTATAACTCGGCCACTAGGGCCACCTAGGGGTTTAAAGGCTTATTGCATACGCTAAATGCAATCGACGATGCATGCGACAGTGAGTTAGGATTTTATTTTGAAGATTTGATTTGCTCGAGGACTAGCAAATAATAAGTTTGGGGGTATTTGATAGACGCATTTATGTGCCTATATTAGTCTCAATTCTCTGTAATGTTAGTGCTCGATTTTGTATTTATTATGGCTTTTTGTGTCTTTGTAGGTGTTTTTGGAGAAATACACTTGTGCGGAGAAATTGGCTCGAAAAGTGGTTTTTGCGCTCGTGGGAGAAAATTACTATTCGCACCCATCAAATGGATAAGGGGCACCCAGTCGATAAGGGGTAACCCAGGGGCATCAACTAGACAGGCTGCTATTTGCACCCCATCGAGAGGATAGGGGTGATCATCTTCTTCACCTTTTGAAACAAGTAATGGCGGGAAAGTCGCTACACAAAGGCGTAATTATGGGGTCGAATTTACACGAGTTTGTGTTTGATTCAATCACGGATTTGGATATGTTTGGCCCTGTTACGACGAAACAGGGGATGTATGTTGATCAGATTCGAAGAAAAAGGGATAGATTCTTGGATTAAACGCAACAAAGGTGGAGTTATTCTCGGAGATTTTATTTGATGGTATTTGTGGAAAGTAAGCATGAATGTTGGTCGTTTGATTCGGGAGTATATTTGAGAGAGTCCGGGTACGTTGGATTTGGTTTAGGAGATGCGTAAAGAAACAGCAGAGGTGGAGTTATTCTCGTGACTTGGTCGAGGGAGAAAAGGGAGTTATTTTTGGGATTAACTCGAGTATTTTGGACGATGTGGTGTATAAATAATAGGGGAGAGTCACATAGGAGGGAGTCGAGACTTTGGGGGACCGTACGGAGGCAGAGAGGAGAAGAAATCAGAGTTGCGAGAATTGTTGCTGCTGCTGAAGAGTGAAGAACACGAAGAACATTGGACTTTCAGAGGGTTAGTCGCGAAGCGATCTTAAATACAACGACATCATTAATAAAGTATTGTTGTTCGGCAGTCTTATAAATCGTAAAAATAGCGTACGTAACACTAGTGCAGCGTTGCGAAACTCTGTTTTCATATATTTCTTAATAAAAACACCTTTTTGAGCCATGTTTCTATCTTCTGGGTGCGTTTTGAGCATGAGGAGCTAAACCCCAACACTGGGACAATGGAGGAAGCCATTCTTTACGCATGTGGTAATTCTAATTAATTCTTTTATGACTTTTGCACTATTCTAAATTGATTTATGATTTTTCTTGATTATTTGTGATTTTGTCTGATGGCGTATGCTTAGTCTAAGAACTTTTGATGCATCATGCTTATGATTTACATCTAATACTTTATAAAATCTATTTTTGGCAAAGAAAGAGTCAATATCTTATAAGCTATAATTGTCTAGAATTAATAGTTGAACCACATGAATATAAGAATTGGTGAAATCCTGAGTCTCAGTCTCTCGGTATTTTGTGACAAACTTGTGTTTATATTTTCTTTGTTTTTAGTATTTTCTGAAACTAAATATTTACAAGTCTGAGTTGAACGAACTTTACTACCACTTTCTACAACAACTTTTCAAAACAACATCAGGTATGCAATCGCTTGTCCCCTGACCCCTTGAGGTCGTATTGGTGTGAAATCAAATTCCAACAGCTGCATTGTCCAACGCGCCAGCTTGCCATATTGGATGGGCTTGGTGGTTAGATAGACAATTGGGTTAGCTGCTACTACCACATAGCATTTATGTTTTAGGAGGTAATGGCGTATCTTCTGCGCTGCTAGGATTAATAGTAAACAAGCTTTCTCAATGGGCGTGTACCGAAGCTCAGCATCTTTCAGGGTTTTGCTGAGATAGTAGATGGGGATAAGGTTGGCTCCTCCCATGTCTTGAGCGACCAACACTCCAATTTCATTTTCCGTATGTGCAAGATATAGATACAGGGGTTCGCCTTTTATGGGTGGGCGTAAGACATGCGGGTGGATAAGATATTTTTTGATTGTGTCAAAGGCTTCTTGTTGCTCTTTCTCCCATGTGAACTTCGCATCCTTTTTGAGCATTGGGAAGAAGTGGTTCAAGGTCTGCGCTTGATCCGGGATGAAACGCCTCACGTAAGAAACTTTTCCTATCAACTTCTGAAGTTCTTGTTTGTTCTTGGGCGGGCGACATTGATATAATGGCTTCGGCTTTAGCGGCGTCGACCTCGATCCCTTTACTGGTGACTTGATACCCCAAGAACTTCCCCTTGGTGACTCCGAACACACACTTGGCCGGGTTCATCTTTAGATTGAAATTTCGGCATCGCTGGAGGACCCGACGAAGATGTTCGGCGAATTCTCCTCGTTTTTTTGCCTTAATCACAAGGTCATCTACGTATATCTCGACAATTTCGTGATTCATATCATGAAAGATGGAATTCATCGCCCGTTGATAGATCGCACCATCATTTTTTAATCCGAAGGGCATGACAACATAGTAGAAGTTTCCTATGGGCGTGGAAAACGCCGTCTTGGCCGCGTCGCTTTCTTTCATCCTGACTTGGTTATAACCACTATGTCCATCCATGAATGCGTACATGTCGTACCCGCACGTTGCGTCCACTGTCATATCGATGTTGGGGAGGGGAAACTCGTCTTTAGGGCAGGCGCGATTCAGGTCCCGGAAATCCACGCAGCATCGAATAGTTCCGTTCTTTTTCTCTACTGGTACAATGTTTGCGAGCCATGTTGGGTAATGTATGGGCTTAATGTACCCTGCTTCTAATAGCTTCATGACTTCTTCTTTTATCTGCGCCTCGGTTTCATAATGAAATTGACGTCGAGGTTGCCTTATGGGCTTGCTGCTTGGGTTGACTTTTAGCTCGTGACAGACCAGGGCGGGGTTCAATCCTGGCATATCTTCGTAAGACCAGGTGAAGACGTTCTTGTACTCTTTCAGCAGTTCATGCAACTCATGGCTCTCTTCGTCTGTCAAGGCTGCTCCAAATTCAATCCATTTCGGGTCCTCCTCAGTCCCTATGTTTACCTTCTTCGTCGCTTCGTCATGCTTGGGTGGCGCGTTCTTCGTATTTCTTTCCCAAACGTGGGGAGCGTCCTCAACTTTCAAAGTTTCCATTGCTTCTACGATGTTGACTTTTGCTGTTGGGGGCTCCCGGGCTAATTGCTATAAGTGATACACATGGTGTCCGTCCGGGCGAGATACTTTCCGAAAACGTTGCTTATCCGCTTCGACATAGTCTTTCTTCCGTCCTTGGCTGGAACTTCCTTCTTGATAAGTCGTCTCCCAGTATGGTATCGGGATCGAATGGATGCGAGTCACCACTTCGCTTGGTTCGCTTAAGCCATCGAAGAAAGCTGGTTCGGCATAACATGCTTCATCGGCAGAGAAGGGGTTCTCGGTGGCTCGGACCCTCTTCTGTTTTCCCTTGAGGATGAATTTGACGCATTGATGGTAGGTAGATGATACCACTCTATGCTTGTGCATCCATGGTCTCCCCAATAGGATATGGTATGCTGAATTGACGTCCATCACGTGAAATGGCTCAATCGCGTTTATTGGACCGACCTTGACTTCGAGGTTTATTGTCCCAATTGTGTGTTGACTCAAACCGCCAAAGCCTTAGATCCTGGTTTGAAATTTCTTGATTTTTGTCTCCTTTCCGCCAATACTTTTCAGGATGTGTAAAGGTATCAAGTTGAGCGATGCACCAGTATCAATAAATGCCCGTTTGAAAGTGTCACTCCTTACCCTGGACGTAAGATATAACGGACGTGTATGGTCGCTATTCACAGCCTTGTCTTCTTTAGTGAAGGTTATAACATTGGTGGGAAGTGGGTACTTTCTATCCAGGTAGGCGCTCACATCTTCTCGGGCTGCGATTCTAGTTAGAAACATTGACGCCAGGTGTCTCTGAGCGGCATCAAAGCCCAGAGCGTTGAAGAAGTTCGCAAATAAAGGCTTTTTCGCCACTGTTTCTGCTATTTGTTCAGTTGTGCCGCCTGATGACACCGCATATATTTCTTCCGCTTCAGTTACCTCCATCGAGCACTCCTCTCCTTCTCTAGGATCATGAGTCAGGGATGCTACTCCGTGGTCCGGTAGCGGGTTATCTTGTATGTCATTATCGCCTCCAACATCTACTTCCCCATCCCGTTGTTTGTTATAGATCGCCCATTTGAAATTTCGGCATTCCCTAGTGGTATGATCTACCCTTCTGTGGAATAAACAATAGCGTGGGTTACGCTTGTCCGCATCAGTAGGAACCTTCCTAGGCTCTGGGAAGGTGATGTCTCCATTCGCGATCCATTCTTTTAGTAGGCCAACCGCCTGTTCATAGGAACATGGGAAGTCAGGTGGTTCTTGCTCTGCTCTCCTTTTACCTCGTCTGTTATCATTGCCCGGCAGACCTCGCCTCTTTGGCGCTCCTGAACCGTCTTCCTTAGCGTAGGCGACCGAGTGAGACCATGATTTCTCAGCCGCTTCGATTTCTTCATTAGTCGCATCAGTCCTGGAGAACGCTTCCTCAAGATCAGCAAACATGGTTATCTGGGCGTTTTCAAACATTCGGCGTGTCTTAGGTTCAAGCAACGATATACAGATGTTTACCAATTCTTCTTCAGGTACCTCTGTCCGGCATTTGAGAGACTCGCTTCTAAAACGTACCGCAAAGGGTTTAAGTCTCTCTCCTCTTCGCGGTTTGGTGTTCCCCAAATCAGAAATGGAAATTTTCACGGGTTTGGAGTAAAACTTTTGCATAAACTTTGTTGCATCTCTCCCCATGACCGTATCTTTGTTGGGTTTCAAAGAGATGTACCAAATGAAGGCGTCTCCTGTCAGGGTTTTCCCAAATTCTCTCATACATACAACTTCGTCCTGGGCATACTCATTAAGTGACATAGTGAAGCGGTGCATGTGTTATGTCGCATTACCACTTCTCTCAAACAGCCTAAACTTTGGTGTCTTATACTTAGCAGGCATTGGCCTGGACAGGATATCTGATGGGATAGGCGATGTTATGGTATAGGCACTAGCTTGAGTCTCAAGGCCGTACTTTTCTTCAAGCAGCTTAGTAAATCTCCCATCTGATAAAGCGATTCGGGCTTGTTCATCTGTCATAGGCTGGTTAGCAGATTGGTTAGCTGTAGATCGCCCTTGAGGTGTCCGAAACCTTTGGTCTTGATCGAAGTCGCCCCCGTGATTCAACCGAGGCGAATCCAGACCCTCTTCACGATTTCCTTTAGGTGACGGATCGATACCCGCCAACTTCGCCAAAAGGGCTTGTCTTTGGCGATCATTTTCCTCTATATCAGACAACATTTGATCTATTTCGATGAAGCGGTCCGTATTAGAGGCCGAGCTGGCGTGTGAATGTAGGTGTCCATGCGATGAATCGTGCGCTAATCCAGTGACCTAGTCTCCCACTGTGGTCGCCAAAATGTACACAGTAAGGAATATACAGGGTACATATAGAATTAGGTTGTAGAGACTAGTTCCTAGATGTAGAACGCAATTTCCCACAATGATATCACTGAGTCCTTTCATTGGGAAAAGGCCCCTATTTATAGTTATTTCCTCAAATGGGAGTGTTAGGTGTGTGTCCTTTTCTATTTTCCTTATCTTACTACGCCTCTTCCATTTGTACATTTCTGTACCTCAGATTCTTCTAGAAGGTATGTCCTTTCTAACCGCTGCACGTGCGTTTGGACGCTATGGGGAATGACTCGTTTAATAGCACCACCTTCGGGATAAGGGGAGGACCTGATGCCTCCCATTAGGTGGGGCTCTGATTCGTGCCTTCTTTTGGATATGGGGAGGCCGCACTTCTTCCTTGGTATTTTTTCAGGTATCTACAGGCACGAAGTAGATTTTAGTTCGCTGCGGTACATATTTTGGTCAGTAGAACGATTTTAGTTCACAATCTTTGCATTGACGAAGTTTGGGTCAATGGAAAGATTTGAAGGACGCGTATTCATTAACGAAAATTAATTCATTTCGACTAGTAGCTGCGGACCGGTGGTGGCCAGTTGGGACGTGAGACTCGTAAATTGTACGTGTTGCAAGCTATATGAGGTTGCGCACTATGCTCCATCGACATAAGACGGGTAAGAGGAGTGTGGCCATACGAGATCGAGAGAGAGATTTGAGAGACCCGCTCTCATTTCATGAATGTCATATCAAGTCAAGCTAAGCTGTCTAAATCAACATCCACACCCACGCGTACACATTATACGATAGGTCTACGTCTTGCCATGTAAACTCATAACACATTCATATGTATATATAGGAGTTTCAATTCCGACGTTTACTTAAGTTGCTGTCTCACTGAATACTGAAAGGATAAGGCAGCTGAGATATGGTGTCACCAATAATTGGGGTTGGGTTGTTAATCAGTGGCTGCGGCGGATGCAACCCTACACTGTTTTGACATTCTCGTCCAGGTATCCATATTATTGTGTTTATACATTACAGTTTCTGGTTTATTGTTGGTTCTCAAAAAAAAATTATTTTCTTTTGGGTCTGGAAATGGTCAGTGCGCAGCCTTAAATTGTCGTTTCTTTGAACAGAGTCCGACTTTGTGCATTATTTAATAACGAGGGTCGAGATTCTAAAAACAGATGGTAATAAACTCATCAATTAACTAGTCAACCGATCTATCTCAATTTCTTTCTTGTTTATATATTCCCACCGATAATATAGTGTCACGCATCATCATTTTATTTATGATATAATCAAATTCTGAAATCATCTTGCGTTATTTGAATTAATTCTTAAATTATGGAGTATTTTTATTTAAAATTTAAAGCTTTCGAACTCAAAGTGAATAATTATTTCCTACCATTTGTGTATAAGCTCAACAACGCGTATTTCAATTTCTTTAATACCTAGTGTAGCGTATTTTGGTTATTTTTTCCCTAATAATTCCAGGGTCGTTCTTGACTTTATATTCGTTAGACAGTTTATATATGTCATGTGTTTCTATGACATGTGTCATATAGTGTGTGGTTTATTTTATGTTTACCGTGTCCTATCTCGACTTGATAGTGTCAATGGCTTTACTCTTTGATCAATCTAATCTCAATTCCTATATGGTATCGAGATACGATGTAAATCCTCATAACCTAAAATCTCTTCTCAAATTAACAAACACAACATGTGTCCTATCTAGTAAACTAACTATTTCTTCTTGTTGTAGTAATAGTTATACTTCTTTTGATTTAAATAATGTGTTGTTTGTGCCCTCCATCAAACACAATCTTTTTTCTATAGAAAAGTTTACTGCTAACAATAATTGTTCATTTGAATTTCTACCATGGGGATACAACATCAATCTTTGCAGAATAATCAGATTCTTGCTTAAGGTCTTATGCACAACAATTCGTATCCACTCAAGTCATTTCATGTGCTACATGTTCATCATACTGTTGCAGCCGCTTCTATCTCGCTACTCCTGTCATTTGGCACCAAATACTTGGACATGCTGCATCCAAGATTATAAAGAAATTAGCTACTTCTTCTGCTATAAAGCTCTCCAATAACTCTTTTGAGCCAGTTTGTACTTCTTGTCAGTTAGGCAAGAGTGTGTGTTTACCTTTTGTCAGTTCTTTATCTACTCTAACTTGTGCTTTAGGAGTAGTCCATTGTGATATCTAGGGAGCTTCACCTGTTTCTTCTACTTTAGGATATAAATATTACATTTTGTTCATGGATGATTACAGTAAATACAACTGGATTTGTCCAATGAAGTATAAGTCAGATAGTTTGTCTTATTTCATTTTATTCAAAAAGTTAATTGAAAATCTTTTGAACTCCAAGATTAAAGAGTTTCAGTGTGATGTAGCTTTGGAGTTAACTAAAGGATTGTTTAGAGAATTTCTTGATAATAATGGAATTTCTCTTAGAATCTATTGTCTTCATTTACACCAACAAAATAGAGCTGCTAAAAGGAAACATAGACAGCTTAATACACTTTTGTTTAATGTTTCAGTGCCAAAGTCTTTCTGGTTTGATGCGTTTCTTAGTGCTACTTATCTAGTAAACAGAACTCCTTCTAAACTGTTGAATTATAAGTGTCCATATGAAGTGTTATTCTCAAATGTGCTAGACTTTTTTCTTTTCTTTTTTTAAGTTTTTGGATACTTGTGCTTCCAAAATTTGCAGGAAGGATAAGTTGAGTCCAAAGCCCTCTGTCTTTGTTTTTATTGGCTATAGTCCTTTTCATAAAGGATGTAGATGTTTTGATTATAAGACCCATAGAGTATACACTACTACTCATGTCATATTCAATGAGAATGTATTTTCTTTTGTTGGTACAACTGTTTCTTATGCAGACATGTATACTTATCCTAATTCATTTTTACTTCTACCCGTTGCATCAACATCTACTGAGAATATATCTTCGAAGTTATTTGTTTCTTCAGATATATCAACTTCTCATTTGACGGTATAATCTTCTTCTCCATTGACTGATGATCATGATACTTCTACTATTTCTCAAATACATACAAGGTCTAAATCTGGAATTATAAGAAAAAGGGTTTAGATGATAAATTGGTAGCTTGGATTCATAGAACAAACTTAAAACATCCAATACCAAAGGCATTTACTACTCTTGTGGATTCATTGGTTGATCCAATATATTTTAGTCAAGCAACTAAGGATCCAAGATGGATAAAGTCTATGAAAAATGAGTATGAAGCCATGTATAGCAATGATACTTTTGAAGAAGTTCCTTTTATTCCTGGTATGAATGTGTTAGGTTGTAAATGGGTCTATAAGACTAAACTCAAACCTGATGGCACACTAGAAAGGTTCAAATCTAGATTGGTTGCTCAAGGCTATAGTCAAATTGATGGAGTTGACTATGAAGAGACTTCTAGTCTTGTGGTTAAGTTTGCAACTGTTAGATGCATTCTTAGTCAAGCTGTTAGTAATGGTTGGTTCATGAGACAATTGGATGTGTCAAACGCTTTTCTTCATGGCTTTCTTTCTGAAAATGTTTATATGAAGCAACTACCTATTTTTGTGAATCCGAAACATCCATATTTTGTGTGCAAGTTGAAGAGGTCTCTCTCTATGGACTAAAACAAGCTCCTAGATCCTGGTTTGAGAGATTTAGCACTTTTATGCTCAAGAATGGTTTTCTTCAATTAGTTAATGACAATTTAATATTTTATTTCATTTAAGATGGTTTGTCTGGTTTATGTTGATGATATTAACCTAGTGAGTGCTTCTGCTACTCAACTTAGTGATTATATTCTAGTTTTGAAAGCTGAATTGGCTATGAAGGATTTGGGACCATTGAGTCTTGGCATTGAAGCATATTTGAATACTGATACTCATACCTTTCTGCTGACTCAAAATATGTACTCTCTTTGAGCTACTCAAAAAGCATGATATGCTTGAATGCAAGACTTGTAAAACTCCAGTTGAACCTGAAAAGAGAGCTTCTTTATATGATGGTAATCCTCTATCTGATGCATCTAGTTACAAATCTTTAGTAAGTGAACTTCAGTATCTAACTATGTCAAGACCATATTTGAGCTTTATTGTCAACTATGTTTCCCAATTCATGCAATAGCCTATAGGTGTTCATCTGCAATTAGTTAAAAGAATTTTGAGGTATGTGAAAGGTTCTTTAGGCTCGGCATTAAGTTTACCAAAGGAGATAGTTCTATTATCTATGTTTTATAGTGACAAGTGATTGGGATGGTTGCTTTGATACCGAGAAAGTATATTCTTTGGTCATTGTGTCTTTATAGGTCCAAATTTGGTGGCTCTCTCTTCTAAAAAGAAAATTATAATCTCCAGATCCAGTACTGAGGATGATTACAAGGCATTAGCACTAACTTCTACTGAAGTTTGGTGGGTCTTTTTATGTGTTGAATGAATTGGGATTCAAGGTTACTGCTCCGTGTACATTGTATTGTGACAATATTGGTCTTTGCAAGTCTTCTTTGCAAATCCGTTTTACATGTTGTAAGCATATTGAAATGGATTTTCACACTATTAGAGACTTGGTTATTTTAGGTTTTGTTCAAGTGCAAGTATGTTTCCACTGCATCAAATTGTGATCTTTTTACTAAAGGTCTGCCCAAGGAGCCATTTTTCAGATAACAGAGCCAAATGATGCACTATGTCAGTGAGCAGTTTTTTGGGTGATAGTACATCATTTAAGGGGCAGTGTTAGACAATTTATATTTGTCATGTGTCTCTATGACATGTGTCATATAGTGTGTGGTTTATTTTATGCTTAACTGTGTCATAGATGTACTGATAGTGTCAGTTACTATCGGTTATGTTCGTCTGTAATGACTTTATTCTGGATCTAAGTCGACCCCTAACTTGTCGCGAGTCAGATGTTATACCGTTTGTTTTTCAATTTCTGTCAGATCTGACTCGCTAGCTAACTCATACCAATTTGAGTCAGCCAGTCAGGTAAAAAAATCATCCTGACTCCAAAATAGATGAAGGTTTCCATAATTTTCACACTTTATTCCTAATTTGACCCTCCATTGGAATAAACCACTAGAAACACGGAACAAAAAACTTGGAAATTTAAATATTTTAACAATTATTATTAAGGGATATATATGGAAAAAAATTAATCTCTTTCCATTTTCTTAATCTACGTGAAAACACCTTCCCCTTCATCTAAAATAGGACGGAGGGAGTATATTTTTGAGTCAATTGCGTTGATCTGGCTCAAAAAACAAACATATTGAGTCACATCCAAATGAGTCAGGTGGTTCCAGTCAAATCTCTATGAATCAGATCAAAACGATCCAGGTCCAGAAAAAATAAAAAAAGAACATGGTATAAGACCCACTTTTCTCTGCTTGAACAAGCAAAAAGATACAGGGGTGAGGCTTTGGATGAAAGTCACCACATATTAGAATAATGAATTAAGGCACAGTTTGCCAGATTATGGGGAACATTATTCCTATATCTTTTGATAAACATAAACTTGACAGTTGCAAGCTTTCTTGTTTCCGCACTGATTTGGAGGATTAAATGATTTAAGTAGGAATTACTTGCAAGCTTTCTTTTTCCGCACTGATTTGAAGATTAAATGATTTAAGTAGAAATTACCAATAGGTATTATTATCATGAGTCTAATTAATGGCAGGCGCGTCCATTAAGAGTCCACTAACCGGGAGTCCATTAAGAGTCCATTAAGCGGAAGTGCATAATTAAAAGAAAAAAACATTAGACCCAAATTTTCTTCCACAGTCTGTGCACGTGCATATGTATAATGACTATTTTAAAAATACCTAAACTACTATTTTATATAAATAACTATGTGGGCTTTGGACCAACCAACAAATATTCCATGATTTAATCTCCAAGGGATTAAATCATGGAAGCAAGGATTAGAAGATTTCAACACATGTCGACGCACTTGCACCAAAGCCAAGTGCAAAAGAGAATACTACTTCTAATGTATTTGATAAAAATGAAATTGTTGATCTCATGTATTATATTTCTTAGTTAATATACTAACCTTTTTTATCCAAAAAAAAAAAAAGGATTGTGGGTCCATTCCTC
>JAJJWW010012333.1:0-14827 GCA_023531295.1 Papaver armeniacum
TTTTTGCATCTAAACCCACCTTAATGTTTACTGGCAAATAAAAACAAAAACTAAAAGGGTTTTCTGACAATCTTAATTACATATCTAGAATTGCATCCCAATGAGTGCACGATGTTATTCAAACCTCCCCATAAGAACAAAGAACCACATTTCCACATTCAAAATTATGTCACCCACTGAAATTTCAAGGTTGTTGGAGGCACGTTTCTTCTCTGATTTTCGAGTCTCCATGATTGCATAAGAAAGGAGAAGCCAAACTTCCTCATCCTTGTTTTTGCCTTCCGGGGTTTTCCTCCACTCTGATAGTTGATTTTCAAAACTTTGGCGATGAATCTGTTTGATCCGGTAGAATCCATGTTCGGACAACATGCGGAAGTGCCTGCCGCTGGGGAAATGGTCGCAACACCTCCTCTTACTACATCTCGGCTGCTGCTATGTTGAGTCCGAACGGGATTCTCAGTACTACCAGCTGGATTCTCAGTAGTATCATTACTAATACTAATGTTACTTATTCCTTGTTCTCCGGCCAAGCGATCCAATTTCTGGTCCACTTTGTGAATATTAACCAAGAGCTGTCCGACATCACACCATATTGCGGCCTGCACATCCACTTGAAAACACCTGAACAAGTAATTATCTAGTTCAAGTATTTTCTCCGAATACTTCTTTTTCGAGTAGAAATCCCAAGACTTAACTTCTGAACAACTCTTAATTAGGAGTTTTCCTTCCCTTAATGCATGTACCAATTTCTTCAGTTCCGGCCTTTGTCTATGATCGCTTCCTCTTGCTTGATCTAGACGCTTCATCTCTGCAACTTTGGGTATCACCGATTCTAGTGTACTCTTTAGTCGTTCTAAGCAAGGATTGAAACTCAACGCTTTATCCTTGGCATCAAGAACTGTTATTAGTAAATCCGATACTATTTCTCCAACCAAAGCTCCACAAATTTGTTCCAACGACATTTTAATAAGAAGATTTTAAAAGCTGAAAGTGCCTTGTGAAATGCAGGATTTCACTTTAGTTGGAGAAATTTTTCATGATATTATCTTCTTAACATTACGCAACTTAAAGTGAATAAAAATAGCTGCATCCGACTCCACATTAGAGCCGTGCAAGTGATGAGGTTGCCGCATATTATAATGGATTACACAAAAATCAGGATGGAAGAATAGACAGGTTATTTTAACAAACCGTCCAAAATGAAAAAGAATAAAATGACGTACTAAAAGTCTACAAGGGGATAAGAACGAAGACAATTGCGAGTGTGCAAAGCAAGATATACAAAACGGAATAAAAAAATTACACAGGAGAAGAGACAGTAAACAGACGGGCGTAAGCGCTTACCACACCACTAGCTGCAAGTAGGGGTACTGATTCTACTACTGGGAAAATCTCTAAATGCATTCCAAATGTATAACACCTATTATCTTACATAAAACTCATATACAGAAACCCCACTCCAAGAACACCTATTAGCTAAATGTTCATTTTCAAGTTTCAACAATAATCCGATTGAGATTCATAGAATTCACTAGGACAAGGTGACATAACCTCTTCTAGCATCTGTAGAGCTCGATTCATGCAAGGGCGGTCATCTGGATTGGCATCAGTGCATTTTGCAGCAATCTCAAGAAACGCTTCTAAAGTGTCCACATTGGCATCAGTACACCTTTTGTCCACAATATCCTCTAACCTGTTCTCTCCCACAAGAGTGTTCATCTGCAAGTTCCGGTGAGGGCAGCCTTAAATGGTTAATCTTTTGCGTAAGAGGGAAAAAGTAGATATGAAAATCTAAAAATACGTACCCAACCAACAACATTTAATCCCCTCTTGACAAAGGTTGAATCAGTTGGTCTCTTTCCAGTTACAAGCTCTAACAAGAGAACTCCAAAGCTATAAACATCCGACTTCTCAGTTGCCCGTCCACTTTGCAGATATTCTTTACATGTAGCAAGTTAAACACATAATATCAAGAATGAGTTCACCAATTGGATCTAAAACTACAGTATATACACGTATCCCAAACCTTCAGTTGACGAAGAAACTAACCTGGAGCTAAATAACCAAATGTTCCAGCAACGACAGTGGTGACATGTGCATCCTCATCAACCAAAAGTTTAGCAAGGCCAAAATCGGACACTCGTGGTTCTAGATTTTCATCAAGGAGTATATTGCTGGATTTTATGTCGCGGTGAACTATACGCGGACAACAATCATGATGTAAGTAAGCCAATCCTCGGGCTGAACCAAGGGCTATCCTTAAACGAGAATTCCAATTCAAGACTTGTTCTTCTTCACCATCTTCTAAAAAAAACACATGAAGGCGGGACTCAATACACATGGGAATTCAGTTGTTTTCTAAGAAATTTTCTAAAGAAGGACGAACTTACCATGAAGTAAATCATCTAGACTACCCAAAGCCAGATAATCATAGATAAGAAGCTTGGCAGAAGGAAGTCTACAATAACCTCGAAGATTGACAAGGTTTATGTGATTGATACTGCCCAAAATCTCAAGTTCTCTCTCAAAAACTTCATCACATCCTTCTCGACTCCTATCTATCCTTTTAACAGCAAATGTACTGCAATCATTCATAACCATTCTGTATACAGTGCCAAATCCTCCAGACCCCACTACATGTTCTTCATCGAGTGACTCAAGCTTTTCTATGATCTCAGATGAGGAATATGGAAGGTCCCCATGGAAAGTAATAAGCCTTGCGCCTATTGAGATGACGGAAAACTAGATTATTTTCATATACTTTATGCACAGATAGAGATATACAAAAGAGAAAACACAAATTCACTTACTTGGGTCGGGATCAACCTGTTTATTGACTTCCCTGTACTTCTTTGCTGTTCTTTCCTTCTTTGATAGTAAAGAAATCCATAGGAAACTTAGCAGCACAAGAAGTGCAAGACCCATTGCAGACATTGCAGCAATAAGAACTCCATTGAGATAATGAGAAAACCGCTTAGAAGGAACTACAGTTCCGCCACCAATGTCAAATTAGTGCCATTGTGTCAGTAATTAGATAGTGAAAATGTTGTAACAAACCAGTATAGCGTAGATATCTAGTTTTACCTTAAAAGATTAATTCATGGTAACAACACTATCACTACTAACGGATTGGAAAATTTTGAATGTCATGAAATAAATTTGATGATATACATCATACCTGCTGTTTCATCTTTTTCTGTATGTGGTAAGACTGCAGGGAACCCTAGTGATCCAAGACATGGCTTCTGAAGTTGCAGGCCACAAAGGTCTAAATTTCCAATGAACCTACACATATACACAAATCCAGAACTATTTTACGACAAGTATAACAGAAACTTGACACGGGAAGCAAATCCAGAACTATATTACATATAGTGTAATAGAAATTCAGTTGCATATTGTTCAATTAAAAAGATTTTTGTTGGGTGTGTGCAGTTCTTGAAATGCAGGTAACATAGACCGTTTTATGCTGAAATTTGTGAATTATGTAAGTAAGTATAGTTGTAAATATGTTGGAAACTGCTGCAACCTTCACTCCCTGAATTTTTCCATGATATACAAGACATGCACTTTTAACCGCTTACAACCAGAATTTACAAGCACAAGATGTAATGAAGAGATGACTTACGACTTGTTCCCAAAACCGACAAGAACTCCAACATTTGGGATTGCACCGGAGAAAAAGTTAGTTGACAAGTTTCTGGAAAGCACAAAATCGTACCATATCAAATAATACCAAAACAGCACTTACCCGTAAGCCAATCTATCCACAAAATAAATGCTCAATAACATGAAAAATAGCACGGATGACAACTTACAAAAGGCGCAACCGAGTAAGACGACCAATGGAGGGAGGTATGGATCCCTTAAGTGAATTGCTCGATATATCCCTACACACGTATCCAAATTGTACAGTGAGCAGGAAAATCAAACACATTTACTTGCTCCACCAAAAATGACATGCCTACCAACTAACCAAACCAAATTGAACACAAGATAGATACTGGATTCAGAATGACTTACAATATGATAAGATTTGTAAGATTTCCAAGCTCTGGCGGTATACTTCCTTGAAGATAATTAGACCTTAAATACCTAAAATCAACAAACCAAACCCATTAAACAAAGTTAAATAGCTATGCAAATGAAGCTAATACTAAATTCAGGCACTCAGAAAATGTGAAAAACACTTACAGTGCCCTGAGTTCCAAACAATTAGAAATTTCAGTAGGAATGGTTCCATGTAAGCTATTCTGATGAAGTGCCCTGATACAAATTAACAACAACAAACATAATCGAAAACGAAACTCCACTTGCTGTTAAACAGTAGAGAAACAAAAGAGTAAAGTGATACTTACAATCTCTGCAATCTCCTAAGCTTTCCAATACTAGGAGATATTATCCCTCCAAGCTGCATATTTGCTAAGTTTCTGAAAATCCAATTAACTAAAATCAGTAAGGAAAATCTTCAAAATTTCAGCTCAATTAAAGAAATGTTCGGGAGTGAGTTAAAGAACATACAAAGAACTAACAAGATTGTCATTCTTATGACAAGTGATTCCAGTCCAGTTACAAGGAGATTCATCAGTATATATCCAGTTATCAAGTAATCTTCTACTGTCATTCAAAAACCCTTTGATTTCCAACAATGCCTTACCTGAAACTCATTACAAAAAAGTTAGATATAAAATCAAAAGGTGAATGAAAAACTAAAGTACAAAAAAGGGTTTTTCAAAAAAATATTACCATCTTGAGTTAGAGCTACAGAGTTAGAACTTAAAAGGGTTATTAAGATAAATGTCAGTAATGAAATGACTAGAGCCAAAAAACCCATTTTTCTTCTGAGAGATGAAACAAATGAGGTTTGTTGTGGGTTTCTAGGATTCTTGTATAGTTAACACTGTTGAAGAAAAAGAAACAAAGATCATGGTGGAGAAGTCATTAGAGAGAGGAAAGTAAAACCTTTACTGTAGTTTTTTTTTTTTACTTTGTTTGGGTGCTTTTGTTTGAGAGGGGGAACATGAAAAAATGTGCTATTTTACTTTTGTTGGTAGCCGTTGTTGATTGGAGCAGCATCATTGATTCTCCTTGGGATGTAGACTGGTTATATATCTAGGGCCGTTTATGGAGTACTTGAGTTGAGAGGTGAAATTTCGAGAATGCTGCAAGATGTACTGATGGGTTACTCGAATTTTAAGGCGACAGGCATTTATTTTAGTTGTTCTTTTTCAACAGTGGTAGGTGTGAAAGTTACTGTTGTTGCAGTAAATGTGAAGAGTGAAGTAGACTGGTCTCGGACTTTTGTGACTTTTTACTCGAAAATGCTAGATATACACCAAAAAGTGTACACCAAAATTTTACACCACTATGTGTCAAATTTTTATTGGCTCTTTTTTAAAGCGGACCCCCTGTTTTCTCTGGTGGGGTAGATTGAAGATGAAATCTATGGTGGATATAAATGACACATAGGGGTGTAAAATGTTGGTGTAGGATGGTGGTGTATGCCTAGCAGCTTCGCTTTTTACTGGGGAGTATCTTTTGACAGTGGTGGTGCTATTCAGCTCCCTATTCTCCACCTCCCTACTCTGCTCCCTCCAATCTAAACTCCACATATGGGAAATGGTGAACTCCATTTGTACCTGAATGTGATTCAAATTATAAATTATAAATATGTGGTGTAGATTGGAGGGAGCAAAGTAGGGAGGTGGAGAATAGGGAGGTGAATAGTTTTTCCGTTTTGACAGTAGCGTTCTCACGTTATTTTAGATATCCGTAGACATTCTTTTTCCAAACTCAAAGAGTAATGCTAGGTTCATCGAGGCCTGGGCACCGGGGATAATCCCGCGTGACTCAGGGGCCCACCGTGACTGAGTCACGCGGGATTATTCCAGGTGCCCAGGCCTCGGTGAATGTAGAATTGTCGAAACTCAAACGGATAAGTTAGAAGCTACTCCTTGCTGACTTTTTACTGAGGAGTATATTAAACTAGAACAACTGCTCAGATAAACAGGAAAAGAAAAATCGCACCACAAAAGTGGACCTCGCTTCCTGAGTTTCGCAAGAGGCCCATTCCGGGTGAGAGAAAATGTTTTGGTGTGGTATTTTTTGGTTGGTTCTTCCTTTTAGAAACTAAAAATGTATTTTGGTGAAGTTGGGGGATGTTGTGAGAAAGCGTAGAGCTAAGAAAGTCTTTATGGTTATCAAACATGACATGTCCAGGGACTTCTATGAATCTGAGTGATCTTTTCTTCTATTTATTAAATCCAAGGTTAACCTTTCATGAGGATTATTATGAGATGATCCATGAGAACTTGTGTTCGCTAATTATTTCCCTACCTTTATTCTCCTTAATGGGTCGTGCGATATTCTCTTGCACAAGCTAGCGGTCTTATACGGCTAGACTCCTTGTTCCCTTATCTCTTCATTATTAGGCTAGCTCTAACGGGGATCCAAGATTCAAGGTTTTCCTTGGATCCACGTCACCAAAACACATCGCCCGGGCGCAATGGGAATCCAAGATCCCCAGATGAAACGCATTTGGAACCTACGTGCAACGCTTTGAAATCACGTCTCATAGGAAACTCAAAACGCAGCTTCAACATGCGTATTGACCATGTTGACCCGTCAACACGCAGTTTGAACTTGCGTTTCATAGAGAACCCTAAAGTTACAGAAGCCGCACTTCTTCTTCTCCTTTCTTTCTTCCTCTCTTTTTTCCTTAACCTCACCCATGTTCATGGTTTGATTGAAAAAATTGTGTTTAAGGAGCGGAAAATTTTCAGGGGTTTGTTCTAGTGGGTTGAGGGTAATCGATTGGTGGTATTTTTGTGAGATTTCATCATCAAAATCCACACTAGGTAAGTAATTTTTGTTTTTTTGATTTAGTTGTTTTATGATTCTTGATTTTAGTTATAAATGGATTGATTTAGGTGTTATTGGATGCATAATTTTGATTATGTTGATATTGCAGTTGTATAATTTTTGTATTGATTTCAAAAAATTAAAATGTGAGTTAGGATTGTTGCTATTTGTGGTTAATTTTGGTGAAACATAAAACCATGATTTATTCTTAATTTGATGGATTGAATTAGTTGTGTTTATGCTTGGTATAATGTATTTGAAATTTGTAATTTGATAAGGGTGAAATGGATGTTGTTAATATGGTGTAGTTGAGGTTGAGATGAATATATGGGTGAAATTGATGTTGTTAATATGATTTTGTTGGAAATTGATGTTGTTAATATGATGTAGTTGAGGTTGAGATGAATATATGGGTGAAATTGAGGTTGTTAATATGATGTAGTTGAGGTTGTGATGAATATATGGGTGAAATTGATGTTGTTAATATGATTTTGATGGAAATTGATGTTGTTAATATGATGTAGTTAATATGAATTTGTTGTTAATATGATTTTGTTGGAAATATTATTTTGTTGGAAATTGTTTTTGTGGTTTATAGCATTTTGCAATGTGTTTTAGGATTAAGTCATGTATTCTTTTGAGTTGATGTTTAGAAGATTCAAGTGGTGGAATTGATGTTGTTATTATCACTTTGACTAAGATTTTCATTTGAGCAATGTGCATCCCTCCATGTGATGTGAATGTGAACGTGTGAATTCATATGTTGATTGTGCATCGATTAACATAGGCGTTTGATTTTTGTTATTCACATGTTGATTGTGCTTCCCTTGGTCTTTTCACTTTTAGATAATGGAGGATATCGATTGGTCTAGGTATGAGAAGTTATCACAACTATCTCAAGGTGTCGGCGAGATACAACATAAGGCCGACAACTTAGTAGATAAGCGAGACGGAACATTTAGGGAGCACTTGGACCAACTTAAATAAATTTTATCGATAGTGGTTAGAAACAACCCCGTGCATTATTAATTCTTCAATGCTGTGGTTTAGAGTCTATATTCCAATTTAATTTTAAGTATGGGGATAAAGGATTAACCGAAGTTATATGTGAGAGGTGGTGGAAGAAGACTAGAACTTTTCACTTCAAAGAGTTTGATATAGGTTTGACTCCTCTAGATTTCTATCGGTTGACTGGTATTCCAATTGGAGGAGGTAAGCCAATCCCAGAATTACCAAAGGAAACAATGACGGCGCAAGAAGTAGAAGCTATGGATGCTAGGTATTTCCGGGGTGTGTTAGATGTTATGGAACAGAGAAGACTACATGATGTGAGAACTCGAGTAGCAGACCGCTCGCCGGTAATGCCGGAGCCCGAAACCTTTTGGGCGAAAATATACAACCAATATATACGAGATTATGGGAATCCAAACAGAAGAAGTCTTCAACAGATTCATGATAGGTACCAGATTATACAAAAAGCCATTTGCGATTTTATAGCTATTCAACAACGACTCACCAAGCACGGCCGTATTAGAATGTCATCCTGACATTTTGTAAGTGTTGTTTAATTTATTCCATCCATTGGTTAATTGATTGGTTCTAAATTTGTCGAGTATATTTTCATTGTGTTTTTGTAGCATTAGTTAATTGGTTAAAGCGGGGTATTTAGAGGAAAAGGTGAGGCATTCACATTCGATGAATGCTATAATTTCATGGTATCCAAAATCCCAGAGTATGGATCATAGGGCAATTCATCGACTTCATCGAGTGAAGTCTAAAATTGGAATCTATGTTTGTAACTACTTTGTGGGTTAGTTCCGTTATCAACCCTCACGAGACTAAACTCGTCCGTTAGGGTCACCTAAGGGTTTAAAGGCTTGTTTCACGTGCTAAGTGTAACCGTGATTCCTACGAAAGTGAGTTAGGTTATTAATTACGTTGTTCTAATGTAATACGATGTTAAAATGAAAGTCGTTATTTTAATAGTTGTCTGTTACGTCATTGCAATAAGTAAGGAAACACATTACATCATAAAAATCCAACGATTTCAAATGAACAATATTAACCACTCATAAACATCTCACGAGAACAACATTCAATTTTATATGCGACGGCCAAAAAAATAATTGGCCACGAAATGCCTGAAAGGCTTCCCTTGTGCCGCTTCATACATTGCCATCGCCTGAGCACGATTACCATTTTCAAGAACGCGATACTTGCCTAAAACGACCACAAATCCTTTTCAAAGATGCTAACACGGTGTTGGATACGTATGGCGGAATACCTAACGCTTCCATTCCCAATTTGAATCAAAAGTATTCCCTCACTCGAATCCAAAACGCCATACCCACGAGGATTTTCTCGTATCATGATCCATATCCGCAACCTTACAATAACTAATCACAAGAGCGGTATCTTCATGCATCGAAAAACGAGGCATCGTGAGTGATTAATGTCGTGGAAATAAGATATGAAACTTTTATAATTTGGGATTGAAAAACTTTATCTTTTGGTTGAGTTTAGGTGAGCATTACACATTCGCGAGATAATTGATTTGTGAGGCGTTTATCACAAATTTATACTAAAACTCTCGAATGGGTTTAAACGTAATTTTGAAATTCTTCAAAGGAATAAATTATAAATATTGGCAACTTTGCTGCATGAGTACGTATCATTGGTCGGGCATTATTTTGCATGTCATCTTCGTAGCTTGATATGATTTTCTAACTGGGGTAATGGTTAAATAGAAAATGACCTTTGAAAGAGGAGGCAACTAAAGACCGTTGTATACTATTACATGATTAGATGTGTAATAGTAGTCTCGACATCTACAATTATCACTCGTCACATTGTGTTTTCATAACACGCCCCATTGAGTTGTCCACCACTTGTATGTCGACAAAAGTGTAAAGATAGGCATTGAATTATGCAGCTTTCCCTTTTGATTTATTATCATACACGTGGACTGGAATAAGGGGGTTTTGGATCTGGTGGTTGGGGAGTTTACCGACTTAAGTTGAAATATTCACGAATGGGAGTTTTCCAAGAAGTGTGTCCCTAACTTGAGGTCCTAAAACAGTCATACATAAACAAACCCAAATAAACGTTAACATACATAAACAACATAAAAATACACAATACATAAAACATAAACATTACATCGACCGCGCCTCATTGACCGAGAATTAAACACTGGATTAAACATTACATCATAAACACATAACATAACACGACATATTAAAGAGCAATAGACCGTTTAATTATTCTGCCCATTCCACCAAATTACACCCAGGACATTGCTTAATTGTTTACCATAGGTGTTGTTATCTTTAGAACGATGTAGTTTCATAAAAACCTACATCTCGGCACCGGCATGACGCCCCCTTTTCATGTTCAACCCTAATCATACCTTTCTCTTTGAAGTTTTTGCAGAGTACGTTAATATTTTTATCATCTTTGGACTTGATTGCATCTTCTAACCATTGAGCCTCTTCACGACAATTATCGAACTGGCATCGAAGGTACCTACTTTTTCCAGGTTCCGCTTCTAATAACAATTTGATTCCGGACAACCTCTCTCAAGGGCACTTGGAATACATCCAAGGGCATTGCATGGCTGAATGGTCTTCAAGGAAATGAGCGGACAAATTTGGTTTGCTTCTACACACACAATTTGTTTTCCCTTGCGATTAGAATTCATTTTTATCCGGCTAAATTCGAAGAAGCGTTTTATGTTTGATGGTGTGTTTCTTTGAATGTATTTATAGGAAAAAATAATTATTATTTATAAATGAAATTCCCCTTAAAAATCTTGTCGTTATAGTGTGTTGATAAGGATAACAAGATTTCTATCAAGTATCGTTATCCAAAACGATGTCCTGATGACTTAATGGCAATCGCATAAGCCGAGTAGTACGAAAGTGTTTTTATCTACATAATCGGGCTATGTTCAAGCGTGAGCTCTATTTGAGAAAGTATACGAAAATAACTCGGCGTTTAACATTACAAAGGTAAACCGGTGTAGGAAAAAAAGGTCAAACAAATATTTAACAGCCACGCAGATTTGTAACAAGGCGTTTAAAGAATACGCAGATTCAATATGCGTGCCACGAGGTTCAAACGTGGTTCTAAGAATATTCCGTGGATTTTTTTTATCATACGCGGTTTGTAACTGCGTTTTATGCTTTTTCCATACGCAGTTTGAAACTGCGTACCTTGGGTACTTCCAACTTGGATCCAAGCTGAACGCAGCACTCGTTCTGGATGTGGGCGACTGTTCACAGATTTAAGACACATCTAAAGTGCCTAAAGTGGGATCTTGGATCCCACTAGAGCTAGCCTTAGTATGGAATCTATGTTTTAGGCTTTTAATTCACGTTTAAATTGATAGTCCCGTCTAGGATATTATAGATGACAGTCTTGTATTCACTAAAACTGTGGTTAGTGGTACTAACAATTTATATACTATTACATCCGTTTCAAAATAATAGGCAGGTTTGTGACGGAGGGAGTATTATTATTTTGATTTATGGATATTTTGGTCAGGCTATCTATTTTGAAATATTAGGTTTAGCTTTCATTCCTAAAGATTGAAAATAGTACTCTCTCCATCCTACTATAAGATGACCTACTCAGTGGCGGAGCTACCGTGAAGTAAGGGTGTGCAGTTGCGACTGAAAATGCGGGTCTAACAACCACACCCAACAATTTGTTTGGCAATCTGAGAGGACTTACTCCAATACACTTTCTAGAGAATCAACTAGACAGTCAGACTCAATCTAGAGTAAAGTATGTCAAAAAATTAACATCTTTGTTTCACAATGTAATCATCAAATCAAACAGATAGAAATCCGCGAGCCTGATTATTATGTGAAACAACTTGAACGATACCAAAGACCAATGTTCAAGTGTCAATCAATGTAAATCAACAACCAAAGGTTGGATATTCTAATTGATTGATCTTAACACACAACCTGTGATATTTCAATTATATAACAAAACATAATGCGGAAAAGAAATAACACAGACACAAGAATTTTGTTAACGAGGAAACCGCAAATGCAGAAAAACCCGGGACCTAGTCCAGATTGAACACCACACTGTATTAAGCCGCTACAGACTCTAGCATACTACCAATTAACTTCGGACTGGACTGTAGTTGAACCCTAATCAATCTCACACTGATTAAAGGTACAATTGCGTTCCTTACGCCTCTGATCCCAGCAGGATAGTCCGCACTTTATTCCCTTAGTTGATCTCACCCACAACCAAGAGTTGCTACGACCCAAAGTCGAAGACTTGATAAACAAATTTGTCTCATACAGAAAAGTCTATAGATTGAATAAATCTGTCTCCCACAGAAATACCCAAGAGTTTTTGTTCCGTCTTTTAATAAATCAAGGTGAACAGGAACTAATTGATAAACCGGACTTATATTTCCGAAGAACAGCCTAGTATTATCAATCACCTCATAATAATATTAATCGACTAGCGAAACAAGATATTGTGGAATCACAAACAATGAGACGAAGATGTTTGTGATTACTTTTATCTTGCCTATCATAGAAATTAATCTCGAGTCAATTATTTCGATTGAACTCAATACGATATAATCGGGCAAGATCAGAACATGCAACTACAAAGAAAATAGTTGGGTCTGGCTTCACAATCCTAATGAAGTCTTTCAAGTCGTTAACCTACAGGGTCTCGATAGAAACCTAAGGTTAAAGGAGAATCGACTCTAGTTATGCAACTAGTAACACACCGGGGGAGGTGTGGGGATTAGTTTTCCCAGCTGCTAGAGTTCTCCTTTATATAATTTTCAAATCAGGGTTTGCAATCCAAGTTACCTTGGTAGCAAAGCATTTAATATTCACAGTTAGATGAAAAACCTGATTCAACCAAGTTAATATCTTTCAACCGTTATATCGAACTTAGCTTGTTACACACAAATGAAATGTACCCTCATTTGGGTTTATGTAACCGTACCCAAACGTGTACACCATGTTGGTTCACAAATAGTTAACCGAGGTTAGCCATATGATTACTCTCATATCAACCTTATTCATCTTAACCATAACTAGTTCAAATGACTCAAATGAAACTAGTTAAAGAGTTGTTCAATTGCTATATTCTCATAGAATTATACAAGAACACAATTGAAGCAAAATCGGTTTGATTCACTCGAATCAATCATAAACATTGTAGTCACGGTTTGCAAAGATTGCATTCCTTATTATATAAATGTTTATGTTCATGTTCATAACCGATTTTAGAACTTTAACCTTCAAGTATGCAGACGGTACGCATACTTGAAATACCCGGACTAAGATTGGGTTTCACCAAGACGCAAACGGTACGCGAACTTTAAATCCCAGAGAAATTCTCGGATATGAACTCCGCACGCCAAAGACGTTAAAACGTGTACGCATACTTAGGTTCCTGCATTTTCTCAAACCAACAGGTACGCAAATGGGTGCGCATACTATGGTTCCCGGACATGGATTACATATGTGAAATAGTGCACAACATGACATATCCAATAATGGTTAAGTGTTCTAAACTCTTATTTAAATCATTGAAACTTTCTTAGAGGATGACAATAGTAGTTTTCACATACTATTAGCGTCAAAGCAATTTTCAAGATATTGAAATAATCATAACGAAACATTCCAAGACAACACCAAATGATTGTATCACACAAACCATGTAAGATGTTACTCGCCAATTTTCACATGATATAAGATGAACTTGGTCGAAGCGAAAGCTTGTCAACACATATTTCGAGAAATATGTAAGCGAGATAAACTCAGCTCGAAATCTCAAATGTGTATATAGAAAACTATATCGTAATACGACTTATATCTCAATATAGGAGATAGAGTAGAAATAGGCTTTCCAAGTGATAGATGAGTTTAAGTCTCCACATACCTTTTGTCGATGAAGTTCAACAAGCTCCCCTTAGTAGTTCTTCGTCTTCAAATGATGAACGCCGTGAAGTCTAAGCTCAACTACACAATCTATGTCCTAGTCCGAGACATCTATAAATAGGCTAGAAATCAAGACTTATAGTTTTGATCACTAATATTGATAAACATTCTTGAGATAGCAACGCATGCGAGTTTAACAATCTCCCCTTTTGTCAATTTTAGTGACAAAACTATCAATACATATGGATTACAAAATGAATAAAAATTTGTAGCTTCTCATCCAAATGCTTGATCTCCTTGGCATCTTCAACACGACTCAAAAACTTCGTCACTTCCAAGTACTCCATGATTCTAAACGTTTTCAACTCATCATCATAGTTGTTGAAGATCCGTAGCGATAACAATGAGAAAACAAATGCTCCCAATCATTGTTATACAGTGTCATAGAAATTTCCATGATATGATTAAGTTCGATAAATTCATTTAGATTTGAGCTAGTGTTGTTGATTATTAGTGTCTTTCTTCCACAACTTCAGGTATACCATCTTTTGTCAGTTTGATTATGTAGTTTTTATCTAAATTAAGACTAGGTTTCGTGCATGTCAAATTTTGAGGGTTTTAGTACATCACGTTTTGCATAAAAAATTGATAGATTATGGATCCAACCTCATCTTTTTTGCATGTTCCAGTGTCATTGCAAAGAGTTGGACCAATTCATATGTCAGTTGTATTTTGGATATAAGAAACATAATCTTAAATTGACCATAACATGGTCGCCTCCTTTTGATGATGTTCATTATTGTATCTGGATAAGTATGCCAACGTTGTCTTATGAATATGCACTAGCTTGGGGTTTAAATTAGAGGTGACTGCACAATTAAGACATTGTGTTCATGTTATTAGAAAAGAAGACAGAGATATTGTCGTATTGAGTCGTCAAGCCATAGTTCTCGGAAGACACTGTCTACAATATCATTTTTATGAGATACCTTTTGATAGAGCACATTAGAATTGAAATCGGCATCCCCAATTAGTTC